>JAWQUT010000209.1:1016254-1028821 GCA_033807755.1 Ellobium chinense
TGGGAGAACTCCAAGGCAAGAATGCTAGCCTAGGGACTGGTTTCTGATCACCTAAGATAAAGTGGCCCAAAACATGTATTTCTGAGTGGAATCTGACTGCACTTACCTGATGGAGGGACCATCCCTCTGCTGATGGTTTCAGTTTGTTTTCTCAGTAGGTTGCCATGAGATCTTTACTTATATAAGTTCTAAAAATATGAAGAGGTCAATGTTTTTTCCACTGATGGCTATGAGGTTATAGGGGGTCTACTCCACTCATTAATTTACTCAGGGATCCTATGCCAACATTATTTCCACACATATTGTTTTGGCAATGTCGAAGGACAGCACCGCAACGATAATGATACCGTTCATTTAGTCATAGACAGGTCATGGACTGATATTTCGACTAAATTGGTGCTGTCGTTAGAGAAAGCCATTGTTTTAACTCTTCCTGCAAATTTTGGCACATAGATAAATGCCCTAGGACCAGTTAGATATCAAGAACTTTGGCAGTGAATCAGGTTGTAAACCTAGTATTTTAGGCCTTTTCACACAGTATATAGAAAAATCTTACCCATCTCGCAATAACCAAACACTTAACACTTCAGTGGCTAAACTTCACCTATTCTGAGTTTACAAAAGTATTTGTCACATATCCAAGCCTTTAAAATTCAAATCCAACCCCCTTTCCTCCCTCCTCATGGCCAACTTCCCGATTTTATAGAGGCTAATTAAAATTTGCCTGTTCCTATGCCAGATAATGTTGGCATTTTCATATCTAAAGGTTGGGGACTGGTTTCCATAAATGTTCCTGGCGACTACATACAGTGGAGTCCGTTTGAGTCGAAATTACCAAGAACGTCATAGGGGGTTCAGATTACCAGAATTTGATTTACGATTTTAACCAGGAAAATACATACTCATAGAGCCATGGTATTTTGATATATGGTTATACCATCTCCATTGCAGGGGGAAATTTTAAGAAGGTAACCTGTTCCCACCTTGCTGGTTTTTTTAAAAAAAATTTTGCGAGCTCTGAAAAAGGTCATTTGGATTGAGTGTGTTTGATTAGCGGTAGCCATGAGGAGGCCTGCTAGGAAAAGAAAGTGTTATATCGTCATCTGTGCCTGTCTCAAGTAACNNNCCCCCTCCCCCCACCTCGATCAATTTTTTTACCCCAGTGCTCCTGCCCAACATCTCCCCTTAATTGGTTGTAGAGTAATGCTGTACAATACACATCCTTACCTACAGGTACCAACTCCTGCCCTCTGAGGTACTAACTTCTTTGTTTCACACCTGTTTACTGTGATTTTGCATGATGCAGAAGAACAGCAAAGGCAGATTTGCAGGTGTGACAGCCTCAGCCTGTTTGAATTAATGAAAACCCATGATGCCGAGTTTGAATAATGGGGATACTTTTACTATTTGCAAAGAAGAAAAAAAAATCTGTAACTTCATTTCCCTTTGGGAGAATGGGAGAAATTTGATTAATCCGAGTTCAAAATAGGTGGACTTGAGTGTACTTTGTTAATAACAGTGAAGACCAAATGTTTATATTCTTGTCCACTTGAGAAAGCTAACAGTTATTGAGATACAATACAATGTAAATGCCATTTGTGGGTTTTACTGATGTCATGCTGGACTGTTCAGTTTACAAATTTAGTATAATCATTTATCAATGAAATCAATTTTTCATGCTCTCCATTGCAGAATATGAAACCATATGAAGGTGTACAGTCTTTGTCATCTGGTGTCCCTGTGTTCATAGCTGACAAGAAACATCCATATCTCTACATGAAAGTTCAGTTGTAAGTCATAAAGCTTTTTAGGGTATATTTTAATTCTCCCATTGTCTTTCTCATTAAAGCCTAGCTATTTTACAAAAGTGGCTCTTTTCCCAGATAAAGGATTAAATACTTATTTGAAGCCATGTAGTCTACAAATGTTTTAGATGAAAGTTGATGGTATTCAAGATATAGAGAATATATCTCTAGGGCAAGAGGGCAAGATGTAACATTATAGTTTTGAATTTGTGAGATGTTTTCGAGGGATTGAGTAAAATAGAATAGTCTATATCTTGTTGAGCAAGTTACACATGCATATATGTATCTGAGGTTTTAGGTCATAAAGTCTTACTGCATAAGGATGTAATGAGGTTTTTATAATAAGACCACAAATTATGAATGAGAAATGATAGTATGAAATTCTGTCTCTTTCTGATCACTACTCAGGACCATAGAAAGTGAAGATGCAGCTGAACTGCTTCCAAATCAGTATAAATACTTGATAATGCAGGCTGTCAAAGAGACACTTGGGCAGGTAAGGTGACAGTGGTATAACATCTTTTACATTTTGCAATAGTAGTGAGAATAAAAGTTTGGAAGAAGGCTATAGGTGTGATGGAAATAATTATTTATTTAGTATGTGGTTGTGTGATAGAATAGTTGAAATGTAGGGTTGTGCTCAGACATAGCATCCAAGGATATACTAAAATAATATCCACTATAACCATATTGTGAACATCTTGTGAGAACATTTCATTCACATCCTTTTAAATCACACATCTTTAAATGAAAAATAGGTCATATATGCAGTCTAGCATTATATGATCCTTTGTACTGATGAATATGGCCTGTGTGGACAAACTGATGTGTATTTCTTGTGATGAACATAATATTATTAAGGAAAGTGGTTAGAAGCAGTGAATTCATGAAATGACATAAAATTTGGCAGGCAAACAAAGTAACTGTTGTGTTGCAGGTTGGTGCAAGCACTACCATTGATCTCCTGAAGTTGTGTGGCAATGGAGTGGCATTACTGCGGCTTCCTAGTGGGTATGATACATGATTTTAAATCCAGGACAGCAATCTTTTGAGTGTTATATTCCAGCATGCTTTTATCTTTGTTAATGTTTAAGAGTCATTTGCAGTCTTCGTGAAGAGATAAGAGATATTACATTCAGTTTTGTTATGTCGTTGCATCATTGTGCAGTATGTGGGTTAGGTGAGCAGTTCATAGGTGTCTTGATAGACGAGGAGTTGACCAAAGATATTCCTCAATATCCAGGTAAATACAGTGGAAGAATCCACTAATGTTATCAGGAAAATTACTTCACTAGAAAGATTTAGAATGTACAGTCTTACAGATTCTGTCTGCCTTCTGTGATAAGTAAATTGTTAAAGCTTCACTTAACAAGATTCCATCATGGTCTTGTACTCACCGAGCATTGCTCAAGACTTGATCCAGGTTATCTTCTTTCTGACTGAATAAACTTACACTGAATTTTTTATTGTAATGATTAATCATAATAATATGAATGCTGTGCATATTGTAACCATACTTGTTGAGTGTTATTAAAAAGTCCAGCCCTCATTGGGCACTAAATGCTGCATAATTCAGGTATTATTACTTTTGTCATAGCTTCACAAATCAGTTTAGATCCAGCACTGAAACAGTGCCCAATTATTATTTATGTCCAGAAATGCAGAGAAGGTGTGGGGAGCTCTCACACTTTATGGAACAACTCCTTCACAGAAGAGATGTGCTTTCCGAGTCTTGCAGGTGTGTATACAACGTTTTTACATTTCTTCATTGACTTCTGCATTGTTATGTAAGTGCACTACTTTTAAATACTTGTGGGGTTGTTTTTTTTTGATAATTTTTATTAACAGTGTTTGCTAAGATAAAGTAATTTTTTTGTTTCAAGTCAAGCTTTTAGATCCCCTAGGTTTCATATATTGTAGTTATTTTTCTTTTCAGGTCTCTCCATTCTTGATGGGCCTAGCTTTTAGTTCAAGAGGGCAGAGATGATAATGAATGTAGCTGGACTGTTCAGTGATGAAACAAGACATTCTGTGATAGCAGAATTGCGAAAAGAGCAGCAACTTAAAATAGCTAGCTGTGGTAGATGTCTTCCAATTCTCAAATTTCACATGCATTTTAAGAAATGTGATTGCCAAAACATATGAACTCATTGCAGACAGAGAATTGGGTAAGAAGTGACAAATCAGAGAAACAAATTAGCTCACAAAATCAGGTTCTGATAGTCATTAACTGTCATCCTGCTGTTCAGGAGGGTGCAAAAAATAGACTAGTGAAGTTTTGATCAGTTTAGATCTCACAGCCCTTATGTAGGGCAGAAATTTCACTGTAAAAGATTTTGAAGTTGCAAAATTTTAGAAAATTTGTGGCATTTATTATCCATTATTTGCAAGAATGACACCCTTATCTTGCTAGCAATGCACTGGATAAAGTAACAGCTGGATAGGCAAGGCGCTGACATCTACAGCTTGCGATAATGTACGCAGTTGAAAATGCTGAAATGTTACCACCGAAATAATTATGATAGAGTCTGCATAATTTGAATTTCAGGGGACCAGATATGTGTTCAAACTTAAAGAAATGTTCTCTTTAATTGTTATTGATGGTAAAAATAAAAAGAATGAATCAGGACTAAAGAATATGTTAACAAAAATAGTTTTCAAGTTGATGTTGCTGATGGTAAAATGAAACGGCATGAGGTGAGAAAAGACAGAAAGCAGCAGCCATGACCAAGTACTTCCAATTATCATTTATCTGTACAGTGGAGCATAGTTAATGCAAACACCTTGAGATTGACCAAAGATGTACTTACTAACAGAACTACCTATTAACCATAAACGTACCCTTAGAGAAGAAAAATTGGGACCAGAAATGCTGTACTCAGTATCTCTGTTTATGTACTAAGTATGTCCGTATTAAATGTGCTCCACTGTATATATAATATAGAAATCCACTGTTATAATTTTCGTCTAAATAATCTACTCTTGATATTTGTGCATAGTACGTTTGGCTTGCTGTGCTTTCAGTTACTTTGTAATAATGTGAACAAAGAAAATATTTCTTGCAGAAATTCCTGTGCAGGATGTCCATGTGTGCTTGGGATCCATATGTTCACATTGTAGTAGAAGCAATGAGAATGCATTGGTGTGTCTGAGTGGGGAGAGAAGTGCAAGGAATTAAAGCAGACAAGACTTCTGCATACATTTTTGTTTATTTGGTAATATGTAATAATGAATTGTAAATGCTCTTTAAAATTCATTGTTGAAGATTATATGAAGAATAAATATGTATAACTACAGTGATGAAGTTACTCATCTTGTATGAAAGTGTGAATGCACTGCATCACAGCTACAGGTCATCAAGTTTCCACAAACCAAAAATAACTCAAATCTCCCTGGGATGTTAAATGAAGAAGAAAATGAGCAAAAATTCTCATTCTTCCTTTCATGTACATGTACTCACAGTACAGCCTCTCACAATGTGCAACCTACACTGCCTACAGTCATAGCTCTACACTGATTACCACTATTAAATGTTTGAGAACTACTGAGATTTCATTCTATATTCAAGGGACAGGGATAACTGATCCATTTAAAGTTTCTTGTACATTTTGAAACATTTAGACTGTCCCTTTACAATCTCAACAGCTGGCTTTTTTACATAATTTGCATCCATATAAGGCTTGTGAATCTAAGTCCGCCATACAAGAGACAATGCCTACTTTGCCACACATCACATTCTCATAGGGTAACAAACTACAGATCTGACTGACTTACCATGGTAACCACGTTGCCTTGGTCTCTAGTTTAACTGGAGTCATTCTAATCAGTAGAGATCTGGCACAGTAGCTTTAGTAATTCTAGCATTTCAAAGCAGATTTCTCCAAGTATGCTCATATGCCAGACACAGGTGTTTGCATAGCTATGTCTTAACAAGTTTGCCGTTAAGTTACGGTTGCCAGCCCCTCATAACTAAGATAAGAGAAATAACTCTGCTGAAATAACACCATGCTGATTTTGAAAATTTACCAGAAAAAAAAACTGCAAGATAGTGAATCAAACTGGGCAATAAAGCATGAAACTGTAAAATGTACTAAAGCCATCGCCATGTTCATTTTCCAAATGAAATCTAGCAGGCTGCAAAATAAGTACCTTATTAACTGGCAATTTTGCAAGTGGTCTACAAAGAACAGTAATGTGTAGTGGCAAAAGGGTTAAGTATTACCATCATGCAGTGCTGTGTTCTGTGTCCTTCCAGGTGAGATTTGATTCCCTTTCATACAACTTACTGAAAACCTACCTATGTATGCACTATTTCTCACATCATGCACATCACTACCACAACAGCCACACTGTTACTTTGTCAATACACAAGCACATACTTCATCATACCATAAAAGCATACTTATGAGTACAGTCATATATATATAATGCATGTCTATATTGCCTCTAATTAAGCTAAAGTAAACTGTGAATAAAAAACATTACTAACACATATACTGTATACATACAGTCCACAGCTTGTTATTTAATCTACATCACTAATACTAATAGTGTATCTGATCAACATGGAGTGACTTACACTAGTGAACTTAGGAAACTACAATACTTGTGAACCATGATAACAAGATTGTTTCATTGATTTACACACTGTAGTAAAAACCTTCCCTGTGTACTAAGCAGAGCATTACCAAAAGCTGTGAATGTAACATCATTTCTGTGAGAACACAAACTACAAATACTGTTAAAAGTTTTAAAGTAAGTCTGCTGGGTACACATCAAAAGAAGATGCACTGTAGTACAATAGAGACTGACTTGAGAACAGTATGCTATTAAAAATAACTCCTTTACATATCAGTTTTTTCATTACAGGTTCGTTCATGTCTGTTAATAGGGTGCCTTAGCAGAACCTTGGAAAATCTAAAATTCTTCAGTTGCAAAGATGAACATTATCTGACCATCATTTAAAGCAAACACCTCAATAAATCTGAACAAATAGTGTGTTAAAAACCACTGACCCATGCTCTTGCCATTATGATGAGCATCATTTGTCCACAAGACATGGTAACTCTCCACAATGCAGACAAGCAGGGATGGTGCAGCATCCTAGTAACCCAATTATTTTCCATGCAGGTTATGGGATTATTACAAAGAGCCAACACTAGACCCACAATATTATTCTGAGCATAACAATTTGGGCAAAGGGGAGCTCTATTGTCTTGAAAGGCTTGCACTGGTAACAGATGAACGTTATCTGTTTTCCAGAACTGGGTACCATTACAGCTGCTGACAGAAAATTCTGAATCATTTCTGGACCAGCACATCTAACCATCAGAAGGCAAATATGAATTTTGATTATGACATGACCGTGAGGCTGTATCTTTATGGTAGCTCCAAAACATAACACTTATCACCATCATTTATACAAAAATATAATGTGAACCTCACTTTTGTTCTCTGCTACAAGTAAATATGCCATACTACATTTTATAAGGCAGTGTATAAATTGATAGGCACAGATGATATTAAGTATAAACAACACTATAGGAATGAGAAAGTGAGTTTGTGGAATTCTGTTTATGGAAGGTGACACTCCAGAATATAAAACAGGACGGATAACAAACATCAAGTGATGGATGGAGTTTAAAACATGGCCTTTTTAAGTAAACAGGTGAAACAACGATTACATGTATTGTGAAAAAGACCGTACAAATAACTGCATGAGAATGATTTTGCCTGTTCTCTTTTTCATCTCACATTCTGGTTACATCTTTGTCTCAATACAATACTTCCAAAAGATATGTACAGTGGGACCTCATAATTAAGTACTTGTGCAATAAGTATACCTTGTGATTACCGGTATTGTATTACTATTTAAGCACGCATCATATTTCTATATGGCTTGGGTTTAGGCCCACTCCCAAGTGAAAAGTTGAAGACCGTGATGAGCATTAAAGCAGGACTACCCAGGTTTTCTGACATATGCCTCCCATACATCCGGCACCTAACTCAACATTGACTACCCTAGCCTTTCCCTCATGCTATTTCCTATTGCACAGCTGCATCTCTAACCTTAAGTTTAATCACAAAATACTTGATACTATGAACATCAAAATAAATGAGTGTTCTCAACTGTAGTGGAATCAGAGGATTTATACTGCTTTAGAAACCTTATTGAACTGCCATTCTTGATATACTGTAGTGTCAACTTTGTCAAGGTCGGTGGTAAAATGATGTTTCACTGTAATTATACACATGGTTAAAACAACATTGCAAGGTACAAAAGTTAATGGCAACCCTTTTAGGGCTGTGCATACAAAGTCAACATAAAGATGACCTAGCATTAAAATTGGCTATGGATATGTCACTAGGGTTTTTGGACGGAAAATGAAATAGAAATAAGAAACTGCAGCAACAGAAAACATTGAATTGCTTTATGCACCATGAAGGCAGGCATAAATTAAGTACAAACCTCCATATTTACTAACACTTCTACAGTTCTACGTGAAATGAAATAGATTACAATCCTGCCATTTAAAGAATGTTTCGCATTCATTCTACCAGATTCATGAAGTTTACAATCTTCTTCACATGTGATTCAGATTGTGAAAAGGGACCTTTGTTATTAAAAACAAGTGGCTCCCACACTCACTTCCTATATCTCCACAAACTGTTCACAATCTGTCAGTGATCACTGGATCCTAATGTGATATGGATAAAGAAATAAATCTGGTAAAATGATTTACATTTGATATTACTTATGGCAGAGCTGCCAGACTCCATTATTATTTTCATACAGCAGGGAATATGACCTCTCATCTTGTGCAATATAATTTTTGACACGACACTGAATGAAAACTTGTACTGTTAAATTATCACATCACAGTATTGCAGTGGCCTATCTACCAGACGTAGATGTCTAGTAAACATATTTACCAACAAAGCCCATTAAAAAAAAGGTAAAACTCAGCAGCTGGACGGTTGATCTTGTGATATTCCACCAGTCATAACATGACAACAAATCTTGAGGCAAGTCATCATAGAAGATGAGACCCCAAAGTGAGTAAATATATATATACAATATTTGAACTACTAAAACCAGGTGTGGCACAAACACCAAAACCATTCTCAGAGTATTGTCTACAAGGTACAAAATATAGGACATCCACTGGCCCAAGTATTAATTACACTACTGTGTAATCTGGAGGCCTTGTGTACAGATTGGCCGTGTTAATAAGGTGGTTTACCTTAACCTTATGATGGACTCTGATCACTTGTCATCTAAGGTCTCCAATTACAGATTTCAAAATAGCAAATGAGAGACATTTCACTACTGTTCCATACAGACGACACAATTTACAATAGCAAAATACGGGCTTGGCTACTTTCCAGCGAATAATGAAAATGGGCACAACTTACAAAATATGGTCCCGACTATTGCCAATTGCCACAGTTTTTGCTGAGACTGGATGAATAAATTTTTTTTTTTGTTGAATTATATGAAAAGAATAATGTCAAGCACAAGTAGTCAGTTATCTATTTCTCTTAATGGCTGATTGAGCATTATGAAATACTAAGAGGAAACCACAGATGCCATTTTATTGTTAATGACCTACGTGATACAGCATGGTCTACCTACCAAACTATGCACTTTCAAAACTAATTTTATGCTTGCACATCAAACCTTAGTAGCTGGATAAACTAGCTGTCATAAAATATGAGCTAATTTATTTGGCAAAGGAAAAAAGTAATCAATATTATATCATGAATATACTGAAAAATTTGTCGAGACCATACTTCAAAATTATTGTCTGCAATGACATCAAGCAGAGACTAATGTATTCCAAAAGTGAATTATCCTTGAACACATTTATTTATCAAACACTGGTTCTCTCACAACTAACATTCTGATGATGGTGAGAAAGAGTCGAAATGCGAAATTATGATAAATGAAATGTAAAGGAAACAGTCCTATTTCCTCCTTTAAACTTGATACGCATACTACCTCCTCATTTGAACTTGATACCACACATCATGCCTTTATCTTGCAGTGTGCTTGTTTACGGTTGCAGGCTTTCATATATGGATTTTCCTATATTCCTAACGTGACCATGAAACACCATAACCCCAAATGACAAAATTCTCAATTCAATTTAAAATCAATACCTTCACTGAAACAAGGATAGAGATTCATGCAAGCAAAGATGTCAACATTCTCAAAACTTTCAAGATCTTGTCAAAAACTTTGCAGAACCACCATACTATGAAATTTCTTATAGCTATGTCATTTCATATTGTTCTCATAGATTTTCATGAAAATTCTTCCTGCTGAGATCTCAGTTGTGACAACATTTCAGTTAAATAAAAGCATAAAAGTACTGAGGAAGACATGCAGGCAATGCCAGATATTCTGGGTGTTCTGATGGTCTTATAACTAACTTCAAACATATGGACGACATACATTACCTTTGGCACAAAACCAAGATTAAATAGTGTGGCACTTAATGGTTCTGACAAATGATCAGAGAGGGATCTCCTGCATTAAGTTTTGAATGTGGCTGACTGAGTTTATTTCCAGAAACATTTCATCAAGCCATTCACAAAGTGGTGAATGTTCTTCCCAGCTCAGAAAAAGCTGGCTAATTTCTGTTCCAAACAATACTACAACTGTAGTTCATATATAATATTCTTGCAGAAAGTTTCACATCTAGCTCATGCAAATTAACATTGGTAACATATTAAGCCTTATCGGCACTAAAACCAAATCCCGTTTGCAGAAAAGTGTTCATGAGATGTGAGGGGAAAGAAATCAGTTGGATAGGGAAGCATGAACAAGGTGAGCGATGTCCTGAGTGTGCAGGAAGTCCTCGTGTAGAAAGACGCTATGGCTGGAAGGGCATAACCGCAGATCGGTCTCATACACAGTACTTGCGCTTGAGGACTTCAATGTAATCATGGGTAGACTGGGAGAGGGATGATGAGAATCTTGGAGGCTCTTTGGTTGGTCTGAGCACTGGTTTATTGTGATCATGAGGTGCTGTGAGGGATAATAAAGAATACAGGAATAAACTCAATGAGGCCTTCCTTGGCATTGTAACAACTATCCTAGATGAACTGAAGAATATCATATAATATTAACAAGTTCACGATAATCAAAATTTATGTTAATTTACATTGATGGAGACCACAGTTAATCAGAGATCACCATACCAGTATTCCACGAAATTTCTCTCCTTCCCCCTCCCCACCTATGCATTCTTCATTAATCGTATTTAATGTCCAAATCCACATTAGCCCTATTTGGAGATCTCCAGGAAAGCAACTGCATCACTGAAATGGAAAACAACTGCATTATTGAATATCCTCCCTCTCCCCTTAAGGATCTTTCTTAAGTGTCCAAACATGCAATACACCTAGTCTCAGTCAGATTGCCCATGGAGCTAAGAGGTAAAAATAGGACAAGTCCCTTACCAGCCTCTAAGTGCTTGGCTATACTGCGATCTAACTCGGCCTTGATCTTGTTGCTAAGTTCATCATCATGGAAGCCATTGACCTTGCCCAGGTCAAAACTGTTGTTGCTGACAACGGAACTGTTAAGGTTACCTATGCTGCCTGTCAGACGGTTTCGATGGTGACGTTCATTGCTGTAATAAGAGAAGTACAAATAAATATATATATATATATAAGTAATATTAGAAGAATACAGATTAGAACAATAATAAATTATTACAAGCCTTGTTTTTTACATATTACTCATGCAGACCAGAACATGATAACTTTCTCAGTTCCCTACAAACATATAGTGCTGCTATTATTTCACTGGTGCTGAACAGCAATACTCATGGAAATTTCACAGGAACACAGGAACTTTTGACATTTCAAGTGTATTACAGACTTTCTATAAATTTCTCAGATTACCCCGGTACACACTTTAGTTTTGACTTGAGGTTGAAGGACTTTTCTGTTGCAAGTTGAAGCTGATCACTTATTCTCATCCTCCATTTCATCTCAGACTCATACAGCTCCCTGAAACGCTTGGCTTCCATCTCCTTTGTCTCCCTCTGGGCCACAGCTTGTTCATATCTCACCCGAAGATTGTTGTTCTCCTCCTGAAACATGGAATTGGGTTTATGATTGATTTGTTTTGTGGAGAATGGATAAAATCTTTATAAACATGGTCACCAGAAGAGCCACAAGAGCATCTCAGGATCTTAAAGGCTCCTTTTACTGTTGACCACTGGAATGCTATCAACAATTATCTTTTCGAATTTTGTTGCAGTATATTTTATGGATTGTTCAGTGTAAACCAATGTCTCATAATTGCATGATGCATTCAATCTAGAAATTGCTATTGCTTTTATTCTCTTAGTTTTTGCTCTGACGGTACGCCTGAAATAACACTCGTCCACTCTCTCCTCCCTATCTCTTGCCTCGCCTTTCTTTCTGATCCTGCGAGCACTCTCTCTTCTCTACCTCTTGCCCTCCCTCTCTCCTACTCCTCCTTTCCCTTGCCCATTCTTCCATTCTCACCCTCTCCCCCTCCCTCATCAACCTCCCCTCCCTCCCTCATCAACCTCCCCTTTTCCCTTCCCTACCATGTCTCCCTATTCCTTGCCCCCTCCTTATCCCTCACCATCCGCTTTCTATCCCTCACCCTCTTCCTTGCCAAGTTGCTAAGACCCTATTTTCATCCACTCCTCCCACCTCACGTTCTCTCTTCCCCCTGCCCTCCCCCCCCCCTTGTGTTCTGTCTCTCCCCGTCTGT
>JAWQUT010000209.1:1030185-1057585 GCA_033807755.1 Ellobium chinense
TGTTATTATTGCACTGCCAGGTAAAGCCAGGCCTGCTCCTTCCCTTTACACGTACATATTTATTTTACACTCAGCCTTTCTGTTTTTGTATGTCTCAAGCAATCATTCTTCACACATTGAGGTTGCAAATTTTCAGATTAATAACAGAAAAAGATCCAGACTAATAGTGGAAAAAGAACACATCATACTGTTCAGTGAAGTCTGCTCATACACAATCCCCTAAATTGCAATTTTTACATAATGGATCTTTATAAAATGCAACTCTTTTTCTATGGTCTTAAGGAATTGTGATTATGTACTTCACTTGATCTGAATGCACTTCAGTGAAAGTCAGTTAAACCAGAGTTGAAGGGACCAGAAAATTCTTTTAGGATTATCCATATTTTAGATTAAATGAGGCATCTGTTTTAACAATAGCAGTATGGGAAAATACAAAGACATTGTGTCTTTTACATGGTCTCAGTGTTATACTGGACATCAAGATATTATACAGAGATGCTGCAGAAAAAAAAAATCTGTAAAATTGAAGTAACATTGAATGAAAGACTCTGTTATGATAGGAAAAGAAATGGGGGAGGGGAGGCGCAGATTTACGATGCATCAGTAGCCTACAACCAGTTGTCACAAAACAGGCATTCAATAACATAGCATCAACAGACTATGTCACTGGATGCAGTTGTCACTATTGTGTATTGCATTAAATTTGTATCTTCCTCACAGCTGTATCCGCAAACGGAAGACACCCATCTACCATTGTGATAACACCCAAATTTAACAGTCACGCTTATATTGGTCGCCCATCTGTCTTGAGTGGTAATTTAAATGACGAGGATCAGATGATGACAATCATATACTGCTTGACTGATGCAATTTCGGGTAAAAAGTATTCAAGCCATTTTGTGGTTACGTAAAGTGTCCTAACTTTAAAAGGGAACTCTGCAGGATTTTGAAGATACACCAGATGAATTTTGTTTGTTTTTAATTAACTGGTTTCAATTTACATGGCTTCTACTGTATCACTAAGCCTGTGTTGGTACATATACCATAAATGATTCAAACTAAATAGCCTATTTAGCAAGGCTGTGCTGTCTCCCCTTTGAATTTCACCACAAAGTTTCTTCATCTCATAATTATGTTTGGGTTTGGTATCACTGACACTACGAAAAACTGTTTGAAATGCAACATTCACAGGTTTCAGAAACAAACTCTTACGCAAAAACTGCAACTCACGTAGCAGTAGCTTGAAAGAGGACAGAACAGTGAGCTCTCAACAAACACACATGACCAGAGGGTTAAAAATTTACACCAACCACATCACACCACTCAAACATGTTGTCTCTTGTCCTTGTTAAACCAAAACCATGCAAAAGGTTTGTCACATATATATACTTAAAAGTTCTTAGTCACATGGTCATCTTTCCTCTTTGGCAGATAAACTGTTACTCACCAATCTGGTAACAGCATTTGAGAGACTTTCTGTAAAACAATTTTCTATGATATTTTGTGGATAGAAATTATTGCTTATTCACCAGCACCACTAAGTGTGGAAGCAATTCATCTTCCTGAACCAGCCAGCCAGGACAAACAACTCCACATCTGTCATGATCTAAGAATGAGGCTTGAAAGTGCAAATGACAGAGTGGGTGTTGGCTGGTCTAATTCAGCCACGTGGAGCGTTTTTTTTCTTAGCTTTTCAGAAAGGTCAGTAGTTATTCATGACAGTGAAATATCTGCAGAAGCAAAAGATACAGAATGGCATCTCAAAAAGTCCTCGAGAGGGGGCCCAAAGCTAACTGAAGATCATTTCAGTCACCATAATTCGAAAGTCAGTAAAATGCACCTGGCAGACTTCGGCAAATTCATGCTGGACAGGAAATGAAATAGCTTCATTTGAACTATCCATCTCTGAGATCCAGTTTTGACAGTCCTTAAAATGTTCTGCATGTGGCTGAAAATTCAAATACTACTGCAAACTGAAAACTGATTAGGGCCATTTTGAAATGGGCTCTCTGCACACTTCCTGTTATCTCCACAGCAATAACCACTTATTAGCCCATTAATTATGGCATATACCGGAACATTTATTACAAAATCAATGCTACCCAGATAAAACTCCTTGAAACCAGTTTGGTATAGCCTCAGTGACTGAATGTAGTATTTTCTCCCGTCAAATCTGTATTGTGCACATGAAGTTTATTCTAGAATTTAGGTCAAATGCAAATTTCGGTACCAGTCTGTTCAACATCTTAGGTCAGCTCTGATGACAGTATCCATATTTATGTGTGAGCACAAAAATTTGAGCCCACAGGGGAGATTAAATTTTATGAGAAATTAGAGCTCTTCATGCTAAGAAAAAGGCTGTCAACATGGACAATGTGGCACAGGTATGATATTCATTTTTCCTATGAGATCTTTACCAACAGTGTTGCTGTCAGAATGTATTATCACACCAATGAAGCCAAATAACACTTTTCTCACATCATCACACATTCAAATTTAGATCAAAATGTTATTCTAACATACAAACATCAAAGTAAAGCAAAATCCATGCACTATGGGAAAACTATGATTGCCAAATTCATATGAGTAAATGGCTTTGAAAAAAAATCACAACATGCTTTCATCAAATCTAGTAAGCATCTACATAGAAAATGTTAAACTTGGCTGACGAAGCAATATTATATCAAAGCTATGGGACTCAAATTATGGAATTACTTGTGCATAACACAAAGGCACAGTCTCATTGGTTGGGTGCTGCCAATCAAATCTATGGCACTCTGGGTTTTAGTTTTATGAGATACCTCCAGGAATCGTATCTCTGATTCCATCCTGCGCCGTGATCGGTTCAATATGTGGACAGATTGCCTTAAGGCAAAGACATCGCTCAGTAAGGGATGGGAGTGATTCAAGTCACGGGAAACAGGCTGTAGAATGATGATGCATTTTGTTTTGGTCAAGGTAATCCGTGGTGTGTCGGGGACATAAAACTCAAGGAAATCGTTATTATATTAACAGGGATGAAAACAGCCAACCATAAAGCTTGAAAAAACAAGTAGGGATCTAGGAACTGCTGTAGGCCCCAAGTGGATCCACGGCAGAATTCTGGATGGAGGAAATGACCATTTTGTACCCTTTCCTCAGTAAAATAAAAGTAAAGTTAACTGAAATTTATATATGACATTGATAATCATTAATTGCAATCTATGTGCTACCAGTCTGCCAGACAGACAAAGCAAAAATGTGATAGGCAGAACCATTTTGAGGCAAAGTAAGTCAGAAATCCTTTTAGCAGGCAGAATTACATCCTGGAGTGAATGGAAGCTGTCACTTCACAAGTACTGAAAACAGGAAATGTCTTATTTGACAGTATATTTTGCAATCTCTTAGAAATGTGATTACTATTATTGTAATAATGGTCTTGTGTTTTCTGACATACAAGGAGGGAATGTGCTTTCATAATGCAGTTACCCACAACCACTGGAACTATCTTAACCCAAATGAAATGATTCTTTTTTAATGCTGTTTAGAGTTACTGGTGAAATTTCTGGAACAGCTTGTCTGGTGTAGTTATCTGGAAGACCAGATGGGCTGAAAACAACACCACTAAACCACAGTGTTCATGTTTTCAAAGAGATGTTGCAGTGACTTTAAGTGTCTAAATCAAGCGAGAAAATCAAATTCATAACTAAGAACAGTGTAAAAAATGTGCATCCAGTTGTGTGAAATCTCAGAGTGCTGAAAAAAAAAAAATGCAAAGTGACGACAATGTGAAGGTGACAAAAATATGTGGCTGTGAAAGTTAGATTTTAGACAGACATAAAAACACTTAAGACTAGGAGAAAACATGACAGTCTTTACATAACTGAAATGAAGGCTCAAAAATGGACTATGACTGTAAACTTTTGTGCTCACTGCACACTAAAAATTTTCCCTGTACTTGTAAATACCATTATTGCACAGTTCTCATAACCAAATTTAGCTTGATGTGAATTGTACCTGTGCCAAAGACTGGTATAAAATTGTAAGTGTAATTGTATCCATTGTCTTCCACTGTTTGTAAATAGAATCTACTGACTTCATTATGTTTCTTGAGTCAGTAGTCAGCCTGAAGCATCTCTGACTGTCTGATATGGAAAAGTCACAGAAAAGAACATTCTGAGAAAATGAAGAAAAAAAATAAGAAAAACAAGTTGTAACTATGACTATGACTACACCAAAAACATTCTAAACTAATACTAGATCGAAAACAAAATGGATACTCTGGCGAGCTATAAACTCTGTACGAAAAGTAAAAGTGATGGGGTCATTTATGGAAAATACGCTGTAGGACAGTGGAGGCAAATCAAGGTGTTTGATTTGTATACGATCAGTCTGGCAGTTGCATGTCATCTGCTAATAAATCTACCAAATATTCATTGCTTGCCACTAAAAGGGGGGAAAAAAATGGTCATCAAATCTTGAAGCCTGCTTTCTACTTCAGAATCTACACAGATGTGACAAGAAAATGCTCACTGGCTTTACTAGGCTCATTTATATTGTTTCATGAAGCCCTATGATAAAAATCACACATCAATTTTGCCCCACCCTGTCTGAGAGTCTGTGTGAGCATTTGTGTCTGCTCACTCCCCACTTCTGCTGTAAGGTGCTCTTGTACTAAATCTATTTCACTCAGCACCTCAACAAAATCTGCTGTAGATCTAGCTTTTAAGAAATTACTGCAGGCAGACCTGATGTCTTGACCTTGCAAAAAAGCTCATTTGTCTATGGTGTCTTTTTAAGTCCATATTCCTGGTGTCAAATACAAATACATCAGTGACATAATTTGTTCCTGAGGCTGCCCATGGCTTAAACTTTATGTGAAGTAATAAGAATTTACCTCTGAAATATGGAACTGTTCTCAGCATCTCTGGCTAAAAACAATGCTACAAGAGTAAGTGTGTGGGTACAAAAACAACAACACAAATCAGCTGCGAAGTACAAAGCGTTGCTGCAACTAACAATGTTGTGCAATCTACAAGCCACATCAAGTCACTGAATTTTCCTTTTTCTTCTGGGCTACCTGATGCCTTGGAGTTGACACAAAGGCTTCTACGTTGTTGACGTCTCGTCGAAAATCTGCGTAATGGGAGTCCAGTCGAGGAGACCCACCCATGTCCTAGGTGATCAGTGGTTACACATATATGTTCACATATTGATGATGGTATCTATGTTTGTTTCATAACATATATTTGATCCCAGCTCCCCTCCTCTCCCTCCCCCTTAAAAAAAAAAAAAATTACACGCTCACATCCATGCTGATATTGTTATGTTTATGAAATGGCTTGCGTCTAAATGTGATATATGCAAAGGTGTGTCTGGAATCCTTGACAGATGGTTCACATCTAAAATAAAAACATCCTTTTGACCATTTGGGCAATACAGACAGCTCTGAAGAAGATAAACAATGGTTCTTCCCATTTAATCAGAAAGTATGTCATGCTTAACAGAAGTGGCTTGGACATATCAAAAACTTGCTGCATCAAATGTTCATAAATGCAAACAACAACATCATCATGCTATCATGATTAACTGATCCCATTCCAGAGGATATTTTACTGACATCCATGCATTCATGAAAAGTTCACGAGAGACATGCAGTCATGACACACAACAAAACTAAGACATTTGCCTCGTGCTATCAAAACAAGTTTCTTCAAATTTGAAGAGTGAGGGAAGAAGTTATACTGCAAATTCAGCTGCTTTGATATTACTGCTGTTTTCAAATCCTAGGTGATGAAAGATATAATTGTTTCCACAGATGCATGAGACGTATGTCAATCATATGCTCTCTGAACTGTATTGGTGATCAGTGAGATTAAATGTGCAAAAAATGAATCTCTAGTAATGCTTTGTTCTCTTCCTCATAACAGTAAACAACAAATCCTTCCAAACTCACTGAACAACACTAGCAAGAAACTTAAACAATTTCAGCTTTATATTTCGACAATTTCTATGAAGGAGTGCCACTCCAGTGATTGTAATTATCAACAACACTGAAGTCATTTAAATGCAGTCTAAAAAGAATTTGTTCCCTTGACACATACATGTGAATCGATGGGGTGAATGTGCTCAAATTCCATTTTTAATAGACAAATCTGTTTTCATAGTAACTGATAGTACGATTCCAAGGAATGATTCTCAGCAAGCCTAAAGTGTCCATATGTTGACATGTGTTTGTGCCTAGTCTTTTCAGATAAGACAAAGCAACCTTGAAGTTCAGTGGCCTTATTAAAAACATTTTGATAGTTTCATTATTTTAGAGGAGTAGGCCTGGTGGTTGCTGTCAAGGCAAAACTGATGGGAAAATTCTGCTCCACTATTTAATGTTCTAATCACTTAGCCACAGTAAAGCCTTAAGTGCACTGACCAGCTGTAAAATAAACAAATCTGAAATTTACAGTACAGGGTTAAAAACCTTGAATACTCTCATGTATACAGAAGCCACAATTTGGGAACTCCTGATACCAGCTCACTTGGAAAATAAATAGGTGGAAGATAGAAATTTACGTAAAGCAGGAAATATGCGTTTTGATTCATTTCATGAGCACTTAGGACACAGTTATGTCAGTGAATACTCAGATGTATGATGGATGAGATAGCAATGATACTCCCAAGCCTCAAATCTAATTTGGATCACACCTACCTTGATTTTATTTTTGGCAGACTTAAGATGAACCTTGAGGGTATTCACATCTTTTTGTAGTTGCTGGTTCCTGGAAAATGAGAAAATAATGCCCATGGTGGATGCAGAACCAAAATCTCACATGCAGTGTATGCTCTTATCTTATCTTCCTGACTTTATGCAGTTTAACTGAATGAGCTCACATAATTATAGTTTATCTACATTTAGTGAGAATTATATGTCGTGAAATGATGATTCAGTGAGAAAAGTAGTGTATTTGCATTACATATCAGTTCAAATTAATGCATTTTACCTGCTGCTTCATTACTCTTGGAGTTCCACAGACCACTGATGGGCTGATATGGTGATGTCAAGTAATTATATGGCAATCTCCAATGTTCCAGAACCTGTTGTGTAATTCTGACCTTAGCAAGCTTCAAGTTACCCCTCACATTACCATGACTGCTGTTATAACTACTCTACTGCTGAGGTCATGGTAACATTCCCACTCAGTTGGTTATTAATAAAAACTAAATATGATTCTGTCCAATGAAAAAAAATTAATGAATTTATTAACAAAATAGTCAACGTTTCTTGTTAAAACACTTTTTCAAGATTGACAATGCAAGTTTAAGACATACAAAGAAAGGCAAATGAATACAAATCCGAGAGCCAGAAATAGAAATACGAATAGATCTAGAGCAAATGAAAGGGATTGAGATATGTTCATATGTTCACTCAGTTCGTTATTAACAGTGTATCTCTTACTGAGTTATACATGCCATCAGTGCCTTAAACATTTAAGGCTATCTAGATTTAAAGCAAACTCTAGCACTAAATAACAGAAGGACTTGGGGTGATAAAAAAATAACATACCTTTCCATCTCTGCATGAAGCTTTGCCTCCAGTGATTTACGTTCCTCATTGGCCAGATTACTTCTGCTCTTCTCCTGTAAAAACAAAAAAGACTAAGAAGTTGATACTCCCTTTTTATGCTGTCGCAGCACCTCTCTGACACTCTCTCTTCTCTACCCACCTTTTCTCTTAAACTCTCTCAGCTTTTCTGATTCTCTATCTCAGCTTTTCTGATTCTCTCTCTCAGCTTTTCTGATACTCCTCTTTCTCAGCTTCTTTTGTGGGATTCTTTCCTATCTCAGATCCTCTTTCCATTTTTATTTGTACTCTCCTAACTCCCTCTTTCTTACTCTCATTATCTCTCTATTTACACCCTTCCCCTGTCTTACCTCACTCAGCTTTGATTCAGAAGTCTGCTTGTTTCTTTCCAGATCAGCTATCTGCAATAATAAATAAACACTTTCTTTCTTTCTCTGCCCTTGTTGTTCTGATGATGCTAAATACTGTACTCAACTTTTCTGTATGCTTGCACGTGCTGTCTGAAGATTTGACAATGCCTTTAAAATTCTATGCTTATTATGCATCTTGCTGATTTAAAGGAAATGAATTTTTTATTTCTGACATCTCCTGCCAGTGCTCTGATTAATTAAGTTACTCAGTAGTATACATATTAAAGTGTTCAGTTGTTTATGAATCACGCTGGAAACCATGACATGAAAACTAACAACAGTATTTCCAACCTGTTGATGTGGCATCTTACAAATGTATAAACCATCTTTTTCTTTAAAAAAATTTAAGACAGACTTCAGAAAAATTTAAGACAGACGCATTTAATATCAGTAACTGAAAATCATAAATTAAAAATATATACTGAGAGGTCATTAGTGTACAGGAAAAGAGTATAAACCAAAAGGACACTGAAAACATTAGTATACATATATGAGAATCTATGACCAAAACACTTGATAACAATCTGGTAATTCACTTCATGCTTTAGACATGAAACATGGCTGTACCTACAGAATAAAGGCACCATTAAAACTTTGTGTACCATGACTGCAATATTGTAGTCAGTTTTACCATATCTGAATGTACCAGTGTGGCAAAATGCAGCAAAGGTATACAATGAATTTGCATTGTAAGATGGGCCTTGGGACTGAGTGGGTAATTAACATGGCAAGGCTGTGGTACACAAAGTGTTAATTGTTTAGAAAGGATTCACAGATAATAACTGATATGAAACAAACATGGCACAAAGTGAAAATGAACAGAGAATACATTACTATCTTGAAAATACACTATGCATTATCAGAAAAGAAAATGAGCACTCCATGTTTTAGAAATTTGATATTTTGTACTAAAAAAAAAAAAATCTAATAATAATACAATGGCAAAAATGCTGCATTTTAAAGTGAGTACATGCATCTCTTTGTCTAGCAAGCAGACTATTTCCAAGTAGGTGCTCTGTTCTCAAGCTTAACCAGATCTAGTTTAATGAGCATGATGAATGATAATTACTCAAGAAAGTTTTACACAAAAAATGGAAAAAAAAAATGGTGAAACAAGGCAGAAGAAGGGCTAGACATTAAAATCATGCAACCAACATCCACTACTGGAATATTTGTGACTGACAATAAACTGATAGGTTCATCTCATCTCTTTTGTATGTTTTGGCATGAGGCCCAGTCTTTTTTCCTGTAGAGCATAAAATTCCTGTGTCTGATGGTACTTGGTTTTCTATACTAGGAACTATGGGATGACTAATTTATTAGACAACTTTTGTGTGTTACGTGTGAGTAAAAATGAGCTCATATCTGAGTTCAAAGTTGAAGCTGTTGAGAATATAGCAGGTGGNGGGAAGTTAGAGGCAGAAGTGCAATGCTATGATATGAGTGAAAACTACAAAAAAAAATAAGTTATGGTATGATAAGAGTGAAAACATAAATTTATCACATTAAGGTCTTCTTGAATCAAAGTTGGAAAAAAATAAAATGAGTTTTGTGATATCAGTGCTGTTACCACTTATGCATGCCATGCCAACATTCCATTTATCTTTCAAATAAACTCAAAAGTATCCTTTTGTTGCATGACACACTTACCCGTAAACCTAATTTTGATCTTGATTTAATTTCTTGATCATAAAGAGATTTGTGGTCACGTGCTTCAGCTTCATACATGACACGTGCTGCAGTTTCTTCCTACAAATGACAGATATGACCTCCTATAACAAATTTAATGTGGTCAGAGAATACCAACAACCCATTTCACAAGCTGCAGGATTCTTTTTGTACATGGCTTAAATAAAATCTGTGAAATTTAGATACTGTTTGAAATAAAAAAGTAATCTTTTTTAACTGTTAAGAAACTTGTTTACCCAATACATTATGAATATATAAAACATGACAGATTATTGCAAACTATGAAAGATTTTCATGACAATTACATTTGGACAAACAAATAAGAAAGTAATGATACAATGAAAGTCTTATTTATAAATATGTCTGAAAACAAGTAAGGTGAGAAATGGGAATAAAAGAAAAAAGACTAGGATGTAAATAAGTCTAGAAAAACGATATATCTGACAGTAAAGTATAAAAGCATTAGTAAATGTTCCTCAGCAGAACTGAACCTTAGCTAGTAGCTAGATACAAGATGACAGGAAGTCTGATGGCTAGGAAACTAAAAAAACAGATGTAAAAATAGATCCTTTGACCAACTGTTGTGACTAGCTCTACAAGTATGACTCACATCCAATCTACTGTCTTCGGATCCATTCTCCTCTGACTGAAAACAAAGCTTGCATATGTGACTACCATAATCCTCTATTTACATCTATCATTACAATATCAGGCTTGATTCCAATTGCTCAAAAGCTTACATTTCGTAAACAAAATTACTGGCAACCTTGGTTGCTGATCTTTGTTGAGTCCAATAAAGCTTAATATGTAAATGCAGAATAGATTAAAAAAAAAAAAATTAAAGGCCAAGGTAGTCAGATCTTTCTTGCATGATCTTACTCCCCATCAGTCATCACTGCCTACAGCTACCATCCCATCAGTGAAAGTATCTTTCACATTTCATCAAGGCATTAATGCTACAACAAATTCATTCTAAAAATGTAGGAGCCAATTCTTCTCTTTCTTTAATTTCTATTCTTGCTGGTATTACATTTCCACCCATATAGTGTCATTTTTGTGGTCATTTCTAGAAGGATTCAAACATGAAAAAAAACCAAGCCCTGTTCAAGCAAACAAAACAGGGCCCACCATTGCAACACAAGAAACTCTACACGTATGATGAAGGATGAACATAAAATATCACAACAATCTGGGATGGGTAAAAAAATTTCTTTGGACTTTTTTAAATGAAAACTTGTGTAAAATACTCAGAGGCTAGGTGAAAGAAATAATCCGCTCAAATAATCAGGCAAAACATTTGGAAAAAGCAAGGTTTGCTGAAATTTTCATACTGTTCTTCCAAACTGAGAAAAATAACAGCTACCCCCAAAATTCTGAAAAGGGGAAGTAAATGCAAGCGTCGTCTACCAATGTATAAAACTTAAAGAAATCCTCCAGATATAATTAAGAATTCACGCTGTCAATCATTTTGAGAAAAAACAGATCGGTAAAAAAAGTGCCCTAAAGACTGCTGCTTACTAGGTAAAAAGACATCACATGGTCTTCTAACACAACAGCTTTGTAAAGAGCAACAAAGTGACATAAAGCCTCTTACCCCCAGTCTGTCTTCTAAATGTGCTGAGGTAGACTTCAGGTTTGCACACAAGGCCTCCAAGCTACTGCGGACCTGCCAGGGAAGTAAGAACAATATTTTACTGATGTTATTATTTTGATATTGAGAAATGTTAATGGCTTCTGGCATTACTTACAGTGGAGCTATGAAGTAAAAGTTTATGAAACTAACTTCCTGAACTTTCCTGAACCTGGAAATTTCCTGGCACCATTAATTTTAGTTTGGAGTGATAATAATAATAGGAGTAATTGAACAGTTCTCATCTCTAAGCAGCACAACTAATTTGACTTTTGTTCCTGTCATTTCACACAATAACGTCTCAAAATCCTGGTAAGCCTGTTACTGTTAGCATTCAGACGGGATGAAGACTACACAGGAAAAAACAAATACAATTTTTTTCAGTCCAGAGGTAAAATGGCTGAAAATAAAATCTTTGAATTAAGACATGGCATATTTCACCCATTATACTGTTTTTTTGGAGAAGGTTTTGGCTCAAACCCAGCAATACTAGCTTGCACTGTGAGCTTACCTTCTGTGAATCCTGAAGGTCCTGATACAACATGTCTGCTCTCTGTTTCTCATATTTGAGCTCTGCCTCAAGCCGAGCATTGTCAATCTGCAGCTGCTGCATGCTCTCGTCAAGCTCAGTCTGAAACAAATAATAAAACATATTGGTGTACAATTTTGTGGCATTGTAATAGTCGAAGTTTAAATGATGATCATATGATACATCAGAATCTGCTGGCAGTTGGTCAGTGGAGGATGTGACTATTTCTCTGATATTTTCTTTCATCTTCGTAGGTGACACTAGCCTTCTTTTTTAAGCATCTATTGCAGCCATTGCTTTTCCACATTTTGCACTTTGATTTCTGACCAAGCCCTGCTGACCCAATCCAGAAAAAAGCTCATCTGTCAGTCACAAATATTCCAGTAGTGGATGTTGGTCTAGCCCTCCTTCTGCCTTGTTTCACCATTTTTTTTTTTCAATTTTTGTGGAGAACTTTATTGAGTAATTATCATTCATCATGCTCAGTAAACTAGATCTAGTTAAGCTTGAGGACAGAGCACCTACTTGAAAATAGTCTGCTTGCTCTGTAAACCACATGTTTCTTCGAATCTTGTGAAATTGCTCAGAGACTTATTCGGTAGTGACTGTATGTGCTGATCACTATCATTTACATAATCTTTCTCTACATATCTACAGTCAGATGGTATGAATGGGTGATTTCCATCATAATATGGTTCAAATAGAAACATCATGGAATAACTTGTACCTTAGAAACATAAGAAAAAACAACAAGAATGTTTTGTGCAGACAAAGGCCATAAGAAATTATTCACTTCTAAAGAGTTTGAGAATACTCACATCAGAAAATCACAGCTAATGAAAGTTGTTCACTCTACATATGCCATAGTGAATGGCACAAATATCAATATAATCATTCGATGGTCATTTTTCTATTCAATAATGTAATCATTTTAATGATTCCAGGCTTATATCTGGACATTTCTGATTACCAACATCACCATGTGTATCTTGGGAACAGATCCCAACACTTATTGCACTTCACCTATTATATACACAGGCTCTTCCAGTCTGGCAATTATTTTTGCGTTACTGAACTGAAATTTCACAATGCATCAGAGATTTATACATTCACTCTCACCTTTGTCTTGGCCAGCCCTTGTATGCTGGCCGATGTGTTGAGAAGTTGCTGATTGCTATACATAGAGGAGTGTTCAGCTTTCTCCAGTCTATCCACCAACTCAGATACCCTTGCCTGGGCCTCTACAGACTTGTCATGTGCAGCCTGGTGTCTCTGCTGCAGTTTCTCAATCTCAGCTTTCAGCTGGGCTCTTTCCTGTTCCAGCTGCTCTTTTGCCTGTAAAGTTGCATGTCAAAAACAGTGAAACAAAAACAGTAAACAGTACATTATACCACTGCTAAAACATTGTTCTGATTTCAGAACATTTGGTCACTTGTTGGATGTGAAAGGCATGGCAGCTATGTTTGTTGATGGTTAATATGCCTAAACTATTCATCAAGATATTAATTTACCAACAGACATGCTGATGGCCAATCTGTCAATACCTTACACTATCTCTGTGGTATGAACATAATACCAATGTTCATGGTTTCTCTTGTAAATTCTTCAACGCTAGGTGACAACAACGCTTCACTTCTTCACCAACAAACCATGATACTTCCAACAGTCTTTCTCACAGCAGCAATCAAATGAAAGATCTTGCGTCTATCATAACATAACAGTAGCTTATAAGTCATTAAAACTCTCACAGACACTAAAGTCAGTGAGGAAACCTAGAATACTGTCAGCTCTAGGTGGATTGACCCATAGGGTAAAACAAATCTGCTGTTCAAACCTTTGCTACTCCTGTTCCATACCTCTCACAGTGTAAATATTTTTCAGCAGTAGTTGTAACTTGGTGCTGTCTTCAAATGAAAAGTATAGACTTGCATGACAGCAATGTTGATGCTTACAAAGTAATAATCATGCTGAAAAGCAAAATTATACATTTTCGGGCATGCTTCTATTACAAAAAACCCAGTAAAAACAGGGCTGTACACTAACCCTCATTGAAATTTGCATGGATGCCTCAGCATGGGACAACTTCTTCACCATGTCACTGTGCTCATCATGCAGCCTGCGAAGATCTTGCTCCAGTGTGGTCCTCCTGGTCTCTGAGCCTCTAACCTCTTCCTTCAGTCTGGCCACCTGTTCTAACAAATTGCTGTTCTTCTCCTCCAGACTGGCCCTGGCCTGGTTAGGGAAGTCAATTTATTTCAAGATTATTTCTTTCCTGTAGTGTACATGGCAATACATGGAAAAGACTAATGATTTGACAATGCACATACACTGAGATTTGATACAGCCATATGTGCCAAATGATTCTATATGTAAAAAAAAATATTGCTAGTACCCTCAGAATGCCAGTATAATAATTACATCTAAACTAACCGACACTGTAGACTTTGTTTTTTTCCTAACCAGTAGTCAGGGAGCAACTTTATCTGAGACCCTCCTTCACTTTTCCATCTTAATGCAACCAATGTTTTGTTCTATTAGACACTGAATCCCCTATCAATCTCACTGCCCCTTTCATATTCATGATGTTTGGCTATCAGGCCTTATATGAGATCCCATAAGTTAATTTTGTTTTATACCAGATCTGGTGTAAGACTCCTTGGCCAGTACATCCATACTAAAACTTCAGCAATTTCTGGTGACTTCTGTAAAACTAAGACTGAACAGTGCCCTGGTTCCCAACAATGACCCCATAGGGATTAACCACAAACTTCTGTGACTATAGTATCAATACCGAAAGTACCCAAGTCTCCCAGCTTTCAACCAGGTATTCTAAACCTGTTTCTTACAATCTTCAATGAGCTGTTCTTATGTCTTACCCTGTCACTGTCAGCTCTCAGGCTGGTAAGGATGCTGTTCAGCTTCTCATTAGCATCTGAACTTGGCAACCCTCCAGAATTCAGCTTCAGGGTGTCAAACTGTTGACGTAGTGACAAATTCTCATGCTGTTGACCGCTCAGTCTGGGAAAAGAAGCAAAGCCAATCACATCTCTATTGACAAACTCACTCACACAGATATTTGACTAATATTGTCATGCTCATGCCATATTTGATTAAGTCATATTTTTTGATAATCTGAGTTGTTTATACTACGTGATCTTCCATTTATCTTCCTTTCTTATTAAAGTACTGATTCCTTATTATATCCCAGTTTACAACTACATTGGTCTCACTGTTCTGCTTTGAGAAACAGGATGAGAACGCTCAATTTCTCAAGACCTCAAAAACTGTGGAATGAGCATGACAATCTGTTACTCTTGATGCTATTTAATCTGCATAATAACATTTCCTTCAGTGAAATATTTTTCACATAGCAGAATGTTAAATTTTACAATTCCTTTTAATCGTAACTTTTTTGATGCTCTTGAGGCGATAATGCTTTGATTATCTAAGATTATCTGAGTAAATAGGAAAGTGACATAAACAGTTTGAAAATATACTTACTTTTCTTGCAAATTCTCCACCTTTGCTTGCAACTTAGCATTATGCTCCTGCAGGATGAAACAAAGTATATGTAATCTTCATATAATTTTAAAAAAGAAATGCACATATCATGTGTTATGTGTGCAATAATATATTCTTTGAGTTCACTGTGTATTTGTGTTCACTATAAGCATCTGAATGTATACAAGACCGACAGGAAACTCTTGCTAAGAGAATTAGGCAACAAATATCCTCAAAGGAGGTTTCTCATGTGACCAGTGTTTCTATGGGAATTTGAATATACTTTATATACACTTTTATGTGTGCAGTAAATTATCCTTTTTGTCTCGTACTGTCATATGTCAGATATATCCAAGGTAACAATTTTACATTTGATAACATCAGTTATTCTAATCTTCTTTCAGATCAAGCAATCTTATCATTGTCAGTCTAGTGCTATAAATGTTCTTCAATCTTTCAAGGTTATATTAACTTATTTTTATCCTAACCAACTCTGTAATTAATGATTATATAAAATTTTATCACATAGCCTTATCACATAGTCTAGTATTTCTTGACAGTCTAGACAGTTTATTAGTGGCAAACAGGGATATAAATATGTCATTTTACAATTTAATTAAACACTTCAAAACATTCAACATAATGGTTACATTTATGTACTGTTTTCAATATGGGAAACTGGAGAACATACTGTAAACATACACCGAAATGGTAGAGGCACACAATACAATATAATACAATGCAAATATTGTAAACTATCAAAACACATGACAAGCTGTGAACACAAACATCCATCCTGAAACAACACAATTCAGATGTGTACAGCAAACCACATCAGAATCCAGCATACCTTTTCTAGTCGATGGCTCTGATCTAGTGACTCATGAGTGGTTTTTAGTCTGTCAAGATCCTGCTTCACTTGATGCAGTTGAGCAGTTCTCTCTACCAAAGTTGTATTGGATATCTGGAGCTAATGGACAAAAGTTGTCATGTGAATGTTACCAAAGAGATTCTCACAATGACAAGGTGTTACCCCTACAGATACCAGAGAATGCACCATGATATACAAGCATGAGAATAAAATATCAAACTCTGATTCTTGATGCAACTTGTATACCAGATCAGTCACTCCGGGCTATGACTCTTCAATCCTTTCACATGCCTTTCACAATCTCGATATCACAGTTATACATGGCAATCAAACTCCATTTGGTAAAGGCCATGTTATTTATACAAATGCCATTGGATTAGATGGGAGTCTCAAGTGATGTGGCCGTGCATGCAAGAGTCAGTTTACCATTAATGTGCTGTTAGGGAAGTGGAGAGAGAGTTTAGAAGGAAATAATAAACACATCAAGAAGTAGGTTTTAGAGTGGAATAAACTCTTGCTAATAATTCTATCATAGTGGTAAGGTTTTTTCATCCAACCTCAAATAGAAATAGCACAGGTTTGCTAATCCTGTGGACCATGCCAACAAACTCATGGGACGAAATAAAAGTGTACCTTGGAGGTTACACAGCGGGTTGTGGTTGAGGGGGGAGTGAAGGAGGAAAAGATGTTTATAAGGAAAAAGAGAAAAACAGAAAGAGAGAGGAGAATGACCCAGAGACAGATGCACTGTGGTATCACAGGTTTTACAAACTTAAACAATTCTCTGTTCATACCTCATTGTCCATTGAGTTCAGCTTTGAGTCTGTAGCATGGAGACGTTGATTCAAGTGCTGAAAACAAAAATGATTATATTCATTAATAACAGAAATTACTTTTCAACATACAGGCCTTTAATTTGGGTGCTAAAAGAATTTCATGTCCTCACATACTGATGCAAGAATTTTGGATCTTCAGCAAGGAGTGGAGTGCTCTTATTTGGGAGGGAAATATTTATCATTAATCTCTGCTGGAGAGATGGAATACTAGACTGGATGACAACAGGGATGAGAAGTTAAACCAACAATTGTACTTCATCAGCTTACCAAACTTTTCACCTTCCATAAGCTATGTGGCATGCCCACTACCAAGCATGGAAGAAGGTATCTTTGTAATATATTTTTTTTTAAAGAGTAACTGTTCCACAACAGCTAGCAACAGGAACAATAAGTAGAATGACTCTCTGCTGGCTCCTGAATCAAGAATTAGAGCTGTCTGGAGTTTTACAATACGTTTCTGAAACAAGTAATGTAATTAACTGCAGCTTAGCATCACTAGGAGATTATGTAGTGAGTGCAGCTCAGTAAAGCTCCTTGTTTTCTCAGACTGCTTCACTGCAGTCAAATGAAAACTGCAAACAGATTGAGGAATAAGAAATAAAATTTTTAATCATACTTTTCACATACATAACAAACCATTTAAGATAGAAAAATGCTCCACATGACACATGATGGTCTTTATGATCATGAGAGTCAGTCCATTTGTAAGAGAGGAAAAAAAAAGCTCTAGTGGCTCACCTGAGCATTATCTTTCAACATGGCAACTTCTTCTTCCTTCCTATCCATTTCTCTAGTCCATGTCTCCTTCTCACGCCGGTATTCCCTGTGAAGAAACATGAAATTAAAATATAATTAGCAGTTGAAAATTTAGTTATATTGCACTTCGCAGACTGAAATTTGTGAAAATGGACAGAAAGTTCTGGAAAAGGAAAATCCAAACCATGTTTCATCAACTATCAAATTTTGAATAAATGCAGTGAATTAATCCTCTACCCACCTTGACTTTTTAAATTATATTTGATGTCCCCTAAAGTGCTTGGTCCATGGTTAGACTGATAACCAGCTTTTCTGCAGGCATTAGTGTTAGGTAAATAAGGAAACAACTGTACTGTTGGAGATCTATAGATGCAAAGGATTGTGTCACAATTTCTTTGATTATTTGATGCAGGCAGAGCTGTCTCATGCCGGCTACTGACACTTTACGAAAACAAATGATGCAGTCACTTTGTTTCTTTGCCTAAAAGCAGTAAATAGAGATTGGGTAGAGACACAAATGTGCAAGTAATCTGTTGATGTTATAGACTCTACAACCATACTGGACTGTAGAAAGTCAATGGAATGGCAGCTTAAAGAGTTTACACAGATCTTTACACTTGGCCACATGCACAATGTAGAGTGACAAATGTACTGCCAAGGTATGGGCACTTGCAACAATCACTACAAAATACTGATTTGATAGTGCAGAAGTTAATTAAAAACATGCTGGCAGAGGCAAATAATTATGTCCACTTATATGACCGCTAGATTAATGTATTAAGAGAGAGGACAGAGATGCAGATGGTGCGGGACACAGTATTTATCTATCTACCCCCTGAGATGGCAGATTCAGGAGATGACAGAAGGTGAATGGACATCCAGCTTACATAGAGACTGACCATGAATGGAAGATGAAACTAAAGTGTAATAAGAACCTGAATTCGTTGATTTTCATGTTTTAAATCTACCTTTCAATCTCATTCCGTGTTCTGATCGCTTTATCCATCTCCTGATTGGCCCCAGCAAGCCTTGTCTTCAAGGAATCAATCTGAAAACAATTCAAGGCTGAAGGTAATTAAGTCATATATAAAGGGGATACCTGTGTATATCTTGGCATCACTTACTTTTTCATAGCATCATGATATATTCTTAAGGTTTCAAGGAATAGAACATCTGAGGGACTTTCTGATTTAAACTCTATGCTGGCATTTCATTTATCTAGAACAGTATTCTGTAACGCAAGACTATTCTTTCATTAAATAAATCAACTAACCTCAACCATCCAAATTTATGTCAATCTCAACCACTATCTCTTTTGCTCACCTCGGCCTCTAATTTTTCCTTTGCGGCTCTCTCCTTCTCTGCCACAGAGTTTGCGGTACTGATGTCTGTTCTAAGTGAGCTCACTTGGATGTTGTATTGCATAGTGGCATGGGCCAGGGCCTCCTCATTCAGTTTCTGTATGTGCACAATAGTAATGTAATTTGAAACATGCAGTGTCAGATGTGAGGAAATGATGAATGATGCTCCAAAACATTAGCTGACAGAATATAATACTGTAGTTCAGTTTCTCATAAGCACGTAACATCATGCTCAATAAAACACGAAGAAAAATCTAATAAAGGATATAGTATGTTTGTTTCTTTTGTATAATCTCTACAAAGTGGAAGATGTTACATTAAGCAACATTTATAGAATTGTTTTTAACTAGTGGTAATGTTGTATACACAATGGTATGTAGAAAGCTCTGAGAAGCAGCCTCTGCATGTGTTATGCATTCTATCCACGGGCAAAAATTAGTGATTCCCAACTGCTTCCCTTTACTATGATAAAAACACAAACCTTGCTTATATGATTACAAACAAGAATGGGAAAAGCTAGAATATCTTAATGCTATGTACAAATACACTGCATGCTATGAGATTTTAAGTGCCCTTAATGTTGCTGAAACTTACAATGTCATTTCGAAGGTCCTCAACTTTAGACATCAACTCTTCATTCTCAGCACCCATCAGAGAAATCTCATCCTTAAACCTTGACCGTTGCCTCTCCATCTCCATCTGCACATGACATTCATAACACAGAAACATCAATATCTATAGGATTTCTCAATTGTCAGTAAAGGGCTTTAACTATGCAAAATATTGAGAATGAAAAGTATGATGCATTTTATTTGGGTGAATAATATTTATTTGGAAATAATAGAGTAACATCAGCACTAAAACTGATACAAAAATGTTTAAAAAAAAAAAAAATCATCTTTGACCATCATCATTGGTCTCCAATAAACTATAAATACATATGGCCAAGATGCATGACAACCAAGAACAGTCATTCTCATATCAAAAATCCCTTCTTGTAAATATATACAAGAAAGGTTCCATCAGAAGAAGAACTATTGGCAGCTCACCTTAAGAGCATAAAGCTCGGCTTTGAGTTTGTCCGAGTCTCCTCTTAATTCCTGGGATGTCTCCAAGTAGTCATTGTCCTGTAAGAAGGAATGCAAAAGCAGGATTAATGCAAAAATCTGTCGTCCAGACTTCAACTCTCTCCATACACATGCATCATACTCCAAAGTAAGTCAACAGTAGTCTTGATTTCATGGTAACTTACTGGGCAGGTTCTTAAGTTATTCACTATTGCTTGTTTGTAATGCAAGTTTGTTAACCATTGACTGTATTATTATTAATTACCTTAATAATGGTCATCTGTCCTTGTTACATGACTATAGCCAGCAATCTATTTCAGGTGGTGGATCCTAACAGTATTTTCATAATGCTACACATCACCCTCCCCACAAATTCATAAACTGAAGAGAATAAATTATCCTGGGTTTTTGTGCTACTTTTCCAACCACAAAGCTTAAGAACCACTATGCTAGAAAAGTTTTTAACAAACTTACCCTTGGTGTATGCTGCTGTTGCTGCTGCTGTTGTAGCAATTTCTGCTGGTCATCATTGATCTGTTCCTGCAGAATGCGGGCATTGTTGACATGAGTCACTTGTCTCTGCAGCTCTTCTTTCTCTTCTTCCAGCTGAAAGGGCAAAAAAAGAAAAAAGACTACAGTTACACCTTTTACCTGATGAAAATGTTTTTCTTGAACCTCTCTCTGAGATCACAAAAGTAACTGGATACACAGATTTAACATGATAAAAATATAACGCTGTTAGATATGTTAGAAATAAAATTGAAGAAGGCTGCCTTTGGACAGATTATAAATAAACTGCTGTTCATCTGAAGAGACAGATGTTCATCTGTGCACAGTACCTCAGAAAACTGATCAACCTGCCTTGATTCTGAAATGAATCCTACTGTGAGTTCTTCTCATATGATAGATATTGGTTGTATAAATTATTGACACATGAATAGATACTGGTTGTATGAGTTGTTGACATGTGAACAGATGTTGGCTGTATGAGTTGTTGACATGTGAATAGAGGTTGATTGTGTGAATTGTTGACATTAAATTCATATCCTGTCTGTCCTCCTTCTTACCCAACTCTTAATAATGGCCAAAATTCATGAATCTCTCTCCAGTTCAAAGGAATTTTAATTAAGTATGTTGGATGCTGTATTGATCATTACAAAAGTTCTCACAAGTGGCGAGGCAGATAATGGCGAAATGACAGTGTTGTGTATAATATTAATATTACTGTTCCGTCATAAGACTTCCCATAAATAAACAAAAAGATGAAAGGAATGAGAAAACTTTAAGAATGAAAAGTTAGTAAACACTGTGTAAGACAGCAATAAATATTAGGATTAAATGTAACTGCTGAACATAAGCGGTTGTCATAATTATGACATCTAGATTAGAATTAAGGGATTCCATAACCTATCCATTACAGCAAGGTAAACATGACAAATTTAAAGTCATGAGTTCACATCTGTGTTCAGATTTGTTGAATAGCATTCCTTGGTTGAACTGTTTAAACTGGGTTGATTTTTCTTAACTTCCCATAGCTGTATATCTTGTGACCATTTACTTTCCTTTTCCTTTCTTTCCCTCCTAACTCCCTTCTCTTTCTACATGTCTTTGCTCCAGTCTTTCTTTTTCTTTTCTATTTCTTTTGTTCTTTCTTTCTTCCTGTCATTCTTCCTTTCTTATTCTCTTCCTTCCCTCTCTCCCTCCCAACAGAGTGAAAATCCTACCTCTTTAATAGTGTTGGCCGCAGTTCTCATCTCTATCTGAAGATTCCTCATGGTCAACTCAGCCTTCTGTTTGGCCTCCAACTCACTGCATGAAACAACAGAGTGAAAATAAAGTCAATCTCTTATGTTGGTCACCAGTTAGTTAAAAGTACAAGGCTGTTATTTTAACTTTTCAGGTATGAAATGAGTGATAAACAGAGGATTGTAGCTCATATTTGGCTGGGAATACAACACCTTGAAGTGACTATGTAAGAGTGTATCGAAATGCCCTCCCAAGAGACAGGAGAATAAATGCTGAGCTTAGTCACAATGAAAACTGACACTACTTAAAGTAGGACACGCACATCAAAAATAATTTTCCGTTTTTCAATACTTTTTCTCTCTGAAAATTATCCATGGCGCCCACCGAGTCAGTTTTGCAAAGAAAGAGTATCGTTCTGTTACCGTGCGCGTATGTAATATGACACATTAAGGAGTGCTAGAGTTACCGGGTTTGGCTCTTGCGTCCAGAATTATTCCCCTTCCCCAATCAGCAGAAGCCTGTGGCAAAAATGCTGACATCACTTACGTTCCAGCAGGTACAGACACCTCTACCTGACTGTATTATTCAGCTTTTAATTAAGGTTCTGGTATTCCAAATTCAAACGTAAAGTTTGACAGTGTAAGCCAGAAAAAGTATTCTGCATTTTTATTGCCTCAGCATGATTTTATTTGGCATATATCTACTGTTCACAGAGGAATTAAAACATTCATACCAACATACTATCACCCATCCGCAGAGCACTGGCTAGACAGCTTGGCCATGTGGCGAGAATGTATTTGACGTTAAGCTTATGGCCGCCATGTGCGCAGTGGTTGTAACAATTCGGACTTTGGATCAAGTAACCCTGTGGGTTGTCTGGGGCCAGCAGAGGCATTATATCATTATGACAGACACTTGAAAGACAGTTTTATTGGAATAATAGGGTATCGTATGATTTAATATGGTCTATAGGACGGTGCAGTCTTCCTTTAAATAAGGCATGTTACAGTGAAGTGGCACAGTGGAGGAGGGCACTCATATTGCAATGATCCACCTCTCCTCCCCCCTTCTCCCTTTCCCACACTGCTGATGGAGTTGGAGTTGCACCTAAGTTGTAAGAGAGAATAAGAGCCCAAATTCTTTCAATATTACCTGGCATACTGTGCGTCTTTCCTAGCAAGCTGCTCCTTAGTTTTGGAGAGTAAAACTTCAGCATTCTTGCGTTTTTCTTCTTCTTCTGACATGTTGTATCTGTGATTAAAATAAAATACCTTATTGATTGCAACGTTAAGGGCTATTACAACAAATCAGGATTATAAAAGTGTACAATAATGTCAAAATACACTCAATTCTTAATTTTCATTTTCTGATTTGGAGGCAAACATTTCTGAATAATTGGTAACATTCATAAAGAGCATAAAAGCAGTCTTGTATGATATACTCAGTTCAACATACATACATACATACATGTTTATTGTGAGTTCATTTTTCAGTTTTCTGGAGTCTAAGATCAGTGAGACATAGCTGTACATTTCCTTTTATCCCACATGGGTTCAAGCAAAAAAAAGCACCATCAAGATTAAGCAAAACTTATTTAAGTTTCAGATCTCTTTTCCATTTGGACAATTTTTTTTATCAAACGGTGCAGGTCTTATTCATGTCCTAATGACCATGAAGTTACTGCTTACATTCTGTCATTTAATTCAAGTCTAGAATATTCATCAGACTATTGAAGCACCAGCTACGTATGCAGCTTTAAGTATTAAAATATGAAAACTAAAGAAATCAGTAATGTACAAGCCAGAAATTTTGTGACATTTGACAAAACAGTGGACCTGTACTTACTCAAGGGATCTGATCTTGGCCTCTAGATCCAGTTTGTTTTGTTCTAATGTAGACTTTTGCTGAGTGAGACTTTCAAGTTTTCTGTAAAAGAATCAGCACAAACATTTGTATTTTTGTCTCAATGAATAACTTCAAAACACTTCAATTCTGAAACAAATGTCTTTCAGGTTAACAATGTGTAATAATAGGAGATTCCTGAGCAGATCACTATGGGGGCAGTAGAAAACTCCAAATCTGTAACAACAAACTTTAAATTTAGTGTTGTTGATCTGAATTTCATTCCATCCAGCTTAACGGATAGGTTTTGATATTAATATGTGAAGCTGGTCTTAATATTCATAAACCTTCAAAATATTGGTGTGTAAAGCCAATCAAACAGCTCTACCCCCAGATATCTGAAATCCAACTGAAAACTTGGGTTCAAAATCTGTACATTAACTTTACATAATATCAAACATCCTCACTTTGCAATTTCATTTTTCTCTTTGTTGGCTACTTTGAGTTTGTTTTCCAAGACAACCCGTTGATTCTTCTCTTGCTCAAGATGACGTTTGGTATCTCTTACATACTCCTGAACTTTCAGCAAAGAACTGGGATCTGAGAAAAAAAAGAATGTCTGTTTATGACGTACAGGTCTGGAAGACTGATTTTCCAGGAAATCAGCCCCCAATAAAAAACAAAACCCCAAAACCTTGATTTTCCTGGAACCATTTTGAATTCTTCCCGGGCTTGCATGGTTCATGCTGCTACTCAAAGATTTTTCCATGTCTTGGAAATTCACTATGAAATCATAAGACTACCCTTAAAGACCTGTAAAAAACTTTTCCTTACATATCCTAATGCTTGTATTATCACATTTTGTGGGAATTCTTGCAACTGGTAAATAATCCTTACACAATATACAACAAATATTACAATAAACACCTAGCATCACAGACCTCCAATATTAATGTTTGCCAGCATTTCTCTGTCCTTGCCATAAGACGGTGTGCTCTGCACTGGATCCTCAAATTCTGTGGATGTGTAGCTGAGAGCATCATCATCCAAAGGATCATTGGGTCTGTACATACTGTGAGAGCCAAGAAGTCCTGGGTAGTATGACTGAGGTAGGCTGGGTCTGAACAACACAAGAATGAAAGAGAAAAAGGATGACCATTTCTCAAATACCAAGTCTTCAAACATATCAAGCACCTTTAAACCCTGTTAACTAACAACATCATGTCACTGTAATCAAATATCCAACTGCAGTCATTTACCAAAATATTTTGTTAATGTAGTGAATATTTGAATCATTTAGGCTATATGACCGCTGACTGTGATTACTGTGGGACCACAGTAGCCTTCTACACAACATTCAGTTATGCTGAACAAACAGCTAAGTGATTACTGCTCATACATTTATTGCTAAGAGGTTTTCACATCTATATTCTTGCTTTCTGCAGTGAAAATAACTTGATGCCCAATCACACTTTGACATCAGAATGTGCATATTGTGATAAAAGGGTACATAAGAATAAAACTATGCTTCTGTGTCAATGCTTTTTGCTGATTAACTTCATAAATATTTCCTCTGGTTAGCCATAAGCATAGCTAAGGAAGCTGCAAGACAAAGTGAACTGTGAACTGCATAAGCTGTGAACCTTTCATCTCCTGGAGTATCTGATACTAATGAGTCATCATCGTCAAAGCCATCCCCTGAAAGATGAAAAGGACCGGTAGATGTAAGTGGTGATGATGGTGTTGCTGCAGCTGCTGATGGTATCTGCAGCCTCTGCTTGATCTCTTGCACAGCTGAGCTCCCAATGTTCACATAGACACCTGAGGTACTTGATGGCTGTGAAGTAATTTGAATTTTTTTACATCAATGTTTGGACATCTGTAGTACATGTAAACGAAAAATTCACAGCATTTGTGGGGGACTAAGTTTATACCTCAACATTTAACTTTCAATTTCTTTTGCTTCTTGGGATACTCTTTCAATAAATCTTGGTTCATTTTTATTTCAATTGAAGAAAGCTGTATTTCTGGAAATGCGCAATTTGCACCTCTGTTATATTGAAGATAGAGACTCCATATCCACTTTATTTAGTGTGAATAATAAAATAATGTGGCTTTGATAATGAAACTGACTACAACAGAAAGAAATGAAATCTTACTCCAGCTGATGGTTTGGCTGAAACATTTGGCTTGGATGACAAGGCTGGTGGAGGGGGTTTCATCACCGGGGATATATTTTCTTTCTCTATTTTTTCCTCCAACTCTCTCTGCTTCCTTGTTTCTTCCTCTTCTTTCTCCTTCCTGCGTCTATTCTCCTCCTCTCTCTTCTCTCTCTCTGCCCTCTCTCGCTGGAACTGCTCATCGATGCGGTTTAGTTCTTGCCTGTGGTAAAGTGACAAATCTTAGCAAGACTGAGGAAATGGAGCTTGTTGTTGAAAAAAAAAACAAGGCAAAACTGAGATCAAAGATTAATTATTTTGCCATGAGCCCAAAGATGGGCTCTTGAAGACAGGTAAAAGTTCTGCCATCTGACTGTTACTGTCAGAATGTAAGCCCTGGCTACAATGGCCATGGACACTGCCTCGCCTCAGATGGGTGTGCTTTCATATTAAAATTCTGTAAGTTTTTTTTCAATAAACTGTCTTTACCATAACAGCTGAAGAGAAATTAACAAGCCATCTATAAAGTTTTCATGCAGTATGAAAAGTTTTACTCATGAAATCTGGAAAAACAGCACTTCAATGTGAAGTGTGCACTTGAATTCAAATTACTGAAGAGCCTCACCACTCCTCTACTCTCCTTTTATACCCCAGGTGGATCTTTGAAATCTTACGCTTTATATTTACTGAACTGCCTTTTGAGCCTTTGTTGGGCAAAATCTGAGTCAAACAAAAAAATGTCTGAAGCCTAAAATTCCCCCAAAATATCCTAAAGACTGGTTTGTTGTATTTCCTAGATAGATATAGAACATTGAACAGAAAAAGAACATGAGAAAAGCATGAGAGTGGTGAGGCTGGGGGATTGCTAATGTACAGTAAAAGGAAAGGAAGAAAACAAAAACAGATTATAGCGTTGGTCGGTCTTATAGTCAGCCAGGAGTGGGCAGGCTGACTATAAGTCATATAAAAGCGGTTGGTCCTAAGCAAAGACCAATGATATACAAAAATAAAATCCTAGCTGTGACATCTCTGATGTCATGTCAACACCCTAACTTAGCCAACACGACAGCTAGTAGAAAGATTTTTCACTGGCTCTGAGTTGGGGAACGCAGCATATATGGAGATGTCTGAAGTGTGGTGAGGTTTCTAGCAAGTAAAACAAACTTTGCCACATGGCTATGAACTGACCTGAATTAATTAAGACTAGGGTTCCTGTTGTGATGAAGTTTTTTTTTTTTTATAGCAGAAGCTTTAACTATTATGAAATCATCAGACCAACACGACATTTTCAAAATGACACTGTGATATTACATTTATCTTCACTAGTTCTAAAGCACTGCAGGAGGTGACAGTGATTGGTATGGATACTGATACATTTGGCAACTCCTAGCGAGTGCCTACACCAGATACTTATTGTAACACTGTTAATTTAGGCTGAGACCCCCCCC
>JAWQUT010000209.1:1057592-1082272 GCA_033807755.1 Ellobium chinense
AAAAAAAAAAAAAAGAACAGCATTATACAGGAAATGCAGTGGAAGTATCTGGTATTGAAATAGAACTGTCAACACTTATATCATCATTGGGTAATGGGGATTGACTGTCAAAACTGACATCCTCAAAGCCCAATTGGTATTTTATATAGACTGTCGGACTTCTCAACCAATGCCTGCCACAGACCACGAGGCCAGAAGTCTAGAACTGACCTGAGGAATGCCTGGCCTGTTATCCCAGTGAGAAGGCGCTGGTACTCATACAGCATCGACATGCCGGAATGCAACTCCATCACTGCTCAAAATCTTGAAATTCTAGATAGTTATTTCCCCCCATCACTGACTTGAATACATGGAATGTGATATAAACTAGGATACATAATTAAATACAAGGATTTCACAGTTTCATAATATGTCTCACATTCCTTTCACTGGAATAAATGGCCATGACTGCTTAGGCAAACAGGAAACTCTTGTTGCAGGGGGTGGAAATAACCGAAGGTCTTCCGAGGAAATACACATGTCAAATAAGTTTCGGTCCAGTGTTTCCATAAATGCTATGATACTGATCTTAAGCGATCTTCTGTTATCCGAAATGAGTCAACATTATCACAGGTTTCAGTCCTGAGTCCACCCCTCTTTTCCTGTCACCATAGATAAAAATAAGTCCACTATATGCAGTCAAATTCGCAACCCAGATAATCGCAACTTCCAGTTAATCACGACATTTTCATCATGACCAAATGCTCTTTATATCACCTTTCAATCGCAACTCTCTCTCTCTCTGCTCCCGAAGAGATGCAACTGAGTGGAGCTGACTGACCCTGAAAGATGAACTTCAATGAAACAAACTTCATATCACCAGTGCAGGTTTTGTATGCCTTTTAAAGCCTGATGAATGGAACTTCAAAAAAAAAGTAATGAAAGAGCAACTTGATATATTACAAATAACAGCCTTGCCGTCCAAACTGAGCATCTATGATTCTAATATGACATATAAGTCAGAGCTACTTCAGTCCTTAAATCCAACAGATGACAAGTATGAAAACTCGTTTAAAGGAAGAAACAAAATGCTGGCTAGTCTCCTCCAATTCCATTTCTGCGCCAAAATAATCATCTTTAATAGTTACCAAAATCATTCAACCTCTGACGTGATGCCAAGTAACTGAAACCAAACACTTCAACAGGGAGTAGGCAGACACAAACAGATGCTCATGCAAAGGCCGGGAGGAATATTCAATAGACAAATATATTGAGAGAGAGAGAGAGAGAGAGAGAGAGAGAGAGAAAAACACAGGATATGGTGAGACTCTAATCCGTGACCTATAAGTTGACTCACAATCGCACATGTGCACATGTTGACTATATAACAGACAGTCGCGCTGCCATTACTTCTCATTCTCTGTGAAACTCGTCATCTCATCCCTGCTGACCTTCATCGAAAGAACTCATTTTGGGTCGTTTGGAAGTCTCTGAATAAAGCAATCGCATAAGGGAACAACAAATACCACCAAATAACCAACCACACTACTAACATAGTGTGGTATTCTGACCGAGGTCTTTCACCAATGCCGACCAGAAACAAGTATATTTCTGAGTGTGGTGTACTACAAGAGTCAGTCACATAACAGTCTTCCCTACCCTCTTCCTCCTCAACCAAGAGATGATAATATGATTCAATTCGTGAATTCTGCTGGACAAACATGCAGGCGCACACACACAAAAGTGTAAACATACTGAACAATACAGAGTCTCTTCACATGAGGGAGACAACAGCAACTACCACAGTCACTTAAGTCATGGCATGGAATATTCAAGACGTTAAATTTCATAACAATACATATCCAGTAGGTATAGAGAGTAAGCGGAATCCGCCAACCAACCAACCACCCTACTAACACAGTGGTAGATTGACCGAGGTCTTTCACCAGTGCCGACCAGAAGCAGTATGTAAAAATACTGTGACACCGATGAGACAAAACTTGATCACTGATAAGTTAGAAGGCACAGAATGATCAGAATTCCCTCCTTGAAAAGTCTCCTCCATTCTTCAAGAAAAACAAATACACTGGAACCTTGATATTAAGTACTCATTTGATAAGTATACTTCGTTCTTAAGTATTACATTCACATTGTCATTATATGCACGGATTCATTATATTTTTATCATTTCATCATTCCGTTGGACCTCGATATCAGTCATAATTCAGTTAAAAGCATAATTTCCATACATCAAGGCATACTTTTTATCGATGTTCCACCTTAGTGTTTAAAGAGCTCATGGCACATTGAGCGAAACTTCAATCTGCTCAGGCCTTTCTCATCTTAACAAACAATTTATGTCTCAGAGCTGCGTACTATTATCTGCGCCCATGACTCCTAAGGGAGTACAGACCTACATAAGCAGAGCATGGTCCTTAAAAATTCCAAGCCTATCAATCGACGACACTGAGGAATATGGACACCCGGGAGATTTTCAAGTGTTAAGAGATCAAAACTGAGCCATCCTGATCAATTTGAGCTGATAAACGTGGCAAAGGGATTGACAGCTGGTGTGGGGCCAGCTCAATGACGTGGATATTATAGAAGACCGCGTGTAAACACCGCTTGTAAACACACACCACTGACCGACTCCTTAACTTGCTTCTAACGTGATATAATGAGAAAAAAGACATGCCGGCAGTCCTTAATGATATAGCATACACTGTGCCTTAGGCCTATGTAATTAAATCTGCAGAGCGAGGAGGAAAAAGAAGGACGAAAAAATCTCAGCAGGGGACAAAACCTGATTGAAAACGGGATAAACAGTGTAGGAGATATTCTGAAAACAAGGTACAGGTATCAACTGGAAACATAGTATCCTCAAAATATGTCACTCGGAGGCATGGCAGTACTCAACATATCGTGCCTGGAAAAGTATATGCATACACTGTCAATCTATTTCCTATTTGCACAGAAGTACATATATGCCAATAACAAAATGTTGATCTCAGTAAGACTCCACCAATGAAATACTGCCACAACGAGTAAAGTCGTGTTCCAGTCCTGTCATAAAACTATATTTTGTTTTTTTAAATGTAAGCCTATAAACCGTCACCTGCCTGATAAAACTCAGCACACATTAAACATCTACAGCGATAAGCAAAATAGAATGCAGTCTACTGGAAAATAACTCGCAAACTTACAACCACGGTATCATCAAAGTACTTCTCTCAGAAATACAATATCATCACAACAGATGAAGAAATACAATAGATAACATCTACAGAAAACTCCTTGACACATCTGCAATCAGCTCTTTGAATCATCAACAAACAACTCATTGAATATCTACAGACAACTCTTTGAATCATCAACAAACAACTCATTAAATATCTACAGACAACTCTTTTGAAACATCTGTAGACAACACCTTGACACATCTGCAGACAGTTCTTTGAACCATCAACAAACAACTCATTTAAACAGTCACAGACGACTGTCTGAAACATCTGCAGACACCTTTATGAAATTCATTTCGTTGAAACAGCAATAGACAACTCTTTGAAACACGCATCTACAGATTACACTTTGAAAGATTTGCATACAATCCCTATAAAACGTACAAAAAAGAAGACTACGCACCCGTCAACTCTTTCCTAACATATCGTAGCACGAAGTAAAAACACCACTCCGGCTCTGCCCTCAATACTTAGTTTGTTTTCTAACTTAAGTTGCAGTGCTTCACCATTCACCAGATTAACAATAAAAGATTAACCATTACAAGTCATTCCACGAGCGTCCACAGTGATAATCAAAACGGATTACAAGTCTCGTAGTCTTTCCTGGCGGGTGCTCGCCCAGGTGTGAAGCCACTGGACTTGTGATTTTGCCCCTCTCCTTTATTCCTAATTATATCTTTGCTGTCTCAGCTGATTAACATTCGTCAGTGCAAGCCACCTTAATGACTGCCCAGCAGCCCTTGGCGTCTTTTATCAAAGTGAAAAAAAAATGTTTGTCACGAAAATGTCAAAGCCTCCACAAACTAATACATTTACCTGATAGTCACAGGTATTTTTTTTTTTTGCCCCAAGACCTCATAACTCGACATGTCAGTTAACATTTTGGAATGGTACGACCAAAACAAGGTACATTACTCTACAAACGGCTGGACCTGAACAAGGCACTGATAGATGAATTTGATTTTCATGGTGTGACCAAAAAAAGACCAAAACAAACCCAAAACAGGATACTCTTCAAATAGTGACTTAACCAAGGTACTTAATTCTTTGAATGGTGTGACTTTCCCACGATATTCTCGAACGAAATAACCAAAACCAAGATAGTCTTCCGATAATATTACCCAAACAATCTTTGATTGATACGGAAAAAGAACCCTCCGATTGGTAAGGAAAAGGCAAAGTCTTCGCACAGGAGCAGCAAAACCATGATACCCTCTTACTTACGGAATGATACTCACAGAATCACAGCACTGTACTCTAGAATACACTACTTACCCTTTATCGTTTTCCTCTTCAACTTTCTCATCCTGTTTCTTAAACAGCTTCAGCAAAAGCATGCTATACGATTTCAGTTCCAGTCCAAGTACTCCAAGACGCCTTCACACACATATTTGTGCTTAGTTTCCCCCAAAAGACAGCAGTGCCATTCCAGACTCCACAAAATGGCTTGGGCTCAATCCTACATTGGACGTTTTTTTGTCTACTGATATCACACGCTAACACAGTGCTGGTATGCAAGAGAATGTCAGTTTTCTTACTGGATGTTCTGTGCTGATTTACACCACAGAATTTAATTGACTGCCACACATCGACAGAATCTCTCTCAACGCTGCTCCTGTTGCTCACACTGGCGAAGAACTTATGACTAAAAATTGTCTCTTTAAACAAACTGATTTTCCTAAAAAAATATATCCCCGATTTTAAATGAGAGAAATCCATCAGATATGCGTCTCTAATTCAGCTCTGCTACTGTCTATGTCGTATTCTAAAATAAAACTTAAATTATTTCATCTTTACAGAATATGCTGAATTCCCTTACGTTACAGGGTCTCGTAATAAATTATGCGTTTACAAAGTTTTTTAGCCCAAAATGAAAAAAAATCCCTCAACACTATCTTCACTAAACATGAATAAAGGACTTCCGAAATAAAAACAAAACTACATTCCACTACACGATTTACAGAGTATGCCCTCCCAATCAACTCTACTGCCTTCCATAAATAACTGATCCCAAGTGACAAAAATAACACCCCTCCCCCCAACACACACACCCAGAACTCTTTTCTCCACACTCTCACACGACCACGTCTTCATAGTCATAATACCCTAACCAAATTGAATCGCAAAGTGCCCTATGTACATAGAGGCACTTCTAACGTTACAACGGAACGCCAGACATAGGGGCCATTATTGATTGTCTCATTCTCACAGCTATTGCCACTTAGGCAGGTTCCGGTACTCGTTACACACCATAGAAGAGACCATAGTAATGGGCCACCCCACAGGGAAAGTCCTTCCTGTCTGATCATACTAATGGCACGATCGGTAAGATGAAATAGGCATTCGCATATCTGATCCACGGACCAGATATCTGGCCTGCAAGGTAGTTAATTATGGCCCACATCACAGTTCAAATATGAAAAGATCGGTTCCCTTAGGCTCCTTTCTAACAGAAGACCTGCCTAAGATCAATTCTGTTTTTAACTTTGCAAATATGAAAACTAATATGCTACGCCACTGAATAATATCTATGCCCGACTTCCTAGTTCGGGTCACGTGCATTTTGAAATCCTGAAGATTTAAACGATGCGTCAAGTGATGTATCGTCAAGGAGGGGGGCTACAAAGAGACAAAGTATGCACAGAAAGGGGACTACAGCGCCAACTGAATATGCACCAAAATGCACGTGTTTGCAACGTGCTCCGATATTCTTTCAAGTACAGGTGGAGATGTGACTCTAAAGCATATCTTGTAACTATGCTCCTGCATGATCGTGTTGGTCACGTGATGACAACCTGTTAACAACTGATAATAGCGGCGACATTAGCGCTGCATGAACTCTTTAATACTGGACTTTATTATAATCGTTTAATAGTTTACATGTAACTGAACAGATTTCAGACCTAAACGTCATCCCACTGCTCTCTCTCTATCCTGCTGTTTTGTCAGTAAAATAGAAAAATGCGATAGAATAGAACAAAGGGGAAAGTAATGGCCGCGGGATACAATATAAATAAAGACAAATAGTAACAACATCTCATATATATGTCACAAAATAGACATTCTTAAAAACTTCAAATCCCCACTCTCCTCCTGCACAAGAATCTTACAGCACATGCTATCAAAATTTATAATCAGGCAACAGCGAAATCAACATTATGAATAGTATAAATTGTGCCCCACGAGTATGTTGCTTCAGCGATACAGCAATGGAATGCATGGTTTAGGGTTGGATGGGAACTTGGGGGTAGGGGGAGGGGGCATGAGGAGGAATGGTAGTTTTGATAAGGTACTGATGCAGGAAACAATCCATGGACCTAGCCATGAGATCATCCCTTCATGCCGGCATCTGGCTCTCGAGAGTCTGTCAGATGACATATCCATCTGTGACTAGACTGGATCTCACTCTCTTAAGCAACAGAAGCACCGCCCATTCATGTGACCATTTCGCTTGGCTATAAAGGACATTTTACGAGATTCCTATCGTGAGTAAACCATCATGACTGTGTCATATGCAACTGTCACGTTCATGGCCACCCAGACACCACGCACCCCCTTGTATGGCCGTCACTGACACATGACCAAAGCCTTTGATTCCAGCTCCTCGACATTACTGAGCAGGTTCCCTCTGAATTCCATATCGCGGTCTAGAGCAGGAGTGCACAAATGCTGGTCCCCGACCACAATTTGACCCACCGACCAAAATATGACCGGCAGTGATGTAAATATGATCCACAGACTACTGATCCATACTATTCGTTCTAATGCCTTGGGAAAGCATTTAATTCACATCTACATCTTCCTCAGCCCACCCGCCTGTAGAATGGGTACCTAGCTATAGGCAGTGGAGGATACTGTCAGACTATTACTGGGTTATGACGAAATAAGAAATTTTCCTTTGGGTATGCCCTTACAAGATGACAAAAGTGCAGAACAGTAAGGCTCCTAGATAGTAGTTCCTATCCTATGCTAACTGAACATGCCTGTTCCCACGTAATACGAGCCTAAGATGTGTACCCTCCTTAAAATAGCTTATTTTGTGCTGCTGAATAAGTACACCCATAATATGAAAACAAAGTCTACACATGGTTCCTCTGTATTATATTACTGAACAAGTTCTGTCTTAACACAGAGGCCTTCCAGAGTCTAGACAGTCTTTGTGGCTCCTCCCAATCGATCACGTTCCTCTAAACATAATACCACGGAGTATGGACTTCAAATGCATGTGTTAGCTACCTTGTATTACCGAGTAAGTTTCTCCCATAATATAAATAAAGTCTATATAAATATATAAGTCAAAATAAATGGGCGCAGACACTGGACTCCCACCCCACCCCCCTTTTATTACAAAGACCCCGTCTTAATAAGTCTTAAGATAATACTAGGCAAGTAGAGACACTTCTAAAGCGAACTTCTCTATTGAAGTGATTAAGCACCATTGCTCTTTTATTCCTTTCCCATTCTTACTCCCTCTCTTTTAAATTGCCAGCCCTTTGTAATTACTCTCCCCTATGCAGGCTAATCCCCAACTACTATATACTGACTGGCCGCAGAAAAAAGCCAATATTATTATGTTCTCAGTCCAATGACACTGTCTCTGACCCTTTTATCCCTAGTGTCAACTGAAGTGCGTACTTCATTTATATCCAACTGCAACAGATACTAGACTTTGGCAAGCATTCTTAAAGGTTAGTTATACCACTACAGTCAAAGAATTCTTAAAGGTCAGTTATACAACTTGAGTCTTTCAGTGCCAGCAGACGGGCTCGTTACTTCATCGAAGCCGTAAATGAAATGCAGTTTTTAAGCTGTAAATGAGTATTTGTAACAGTGCACTCCTCTCCAAATCTTACCCTTAACTGTATCATGAGGATCACCATGCTTTAACAGTGGGTATTCTTCACATACAGTACCAGTATGTCATACTGTGTCATCTGACATCAACAAAATATATCAGTATAACTGAATTTTCAACCCTGTTATATGCTTCATCAAGTAAAGTGGCATTCCTAATTTTAACTGGCTGACAAATCTTGGTAATTACAAAAGTACAGTATTTAATAACCAAGAACAGGAATGATGAGAAAGATGCCATTTCCATTTTTGTCGTTTTTTGAAAGCAGAGCTGAATCATGCAACTCATATCTGTTAGGCAATGTTCAGTGAAGTCCTTCTTCATAATAAAATAGTGCAGAGATGGTTGGGGGTGGNGGGGTGGGGGGGGGGACAAACAGAAAAAATGAGTAGGTGGAAAAGGACTGTGGATGGATAGGGGCTGGAGGAGAGGAATAGAAGGAACATACCAGAGGAACAAAAAGATATTCTGCAAAATGTGGCGCTCCGCTTACAGGGAATCGACTCTGGCCCCCTAAACACAAAGAAACATTGCAAAGAGAAAGAGGGAAAGAGCAGCAGGAGATAATGGAAAGAGTGTTGAAACAAGCAGTGACAAGAAAAGCCACAGAACTGAGTAGTACCAAAAGAGTAGCAAAGAAAGTGAATCAACATAATATACTGAAAATCAAAGGAGACATCATAAAATATCAGGCACAAGACAACGTGAAAGAATACTGATGAGTGGTTTTCCAAATTTCAGTGGAGACATGGTTTTCAATAACATTTTCTACATATAAAAATGTTTATATGTCTCTCTGCTTTTGAGGTTTCACCTTCTGCAAACTGCTCTATTGCAATAATAATTCATCACACTGCCATGTGGTGAGAATGATGAAATGAACCAGAACACTCACTCTTCTTTAGTCAATGCAAAAGCACAAAATTTGTGGTCTCATGATTTGGAAAGCCACTCATGAGAAGATTAAATTACTTACTGTTGAGAGAGAACATTATCCACTGTGTCGACGAGATCATCAGAGCTCTGAAATGTTAACAGACAAATCACTTCTATCAGGCATTTTATGTACAGAAATTGTTTCTACAAAGGCAACATGGATAAAGATTACATCTCAGATATTTCAGGAATTTTAAATATCCAACAATATCATTGTGCCTAAGTAATGGCTTCTGGTAATACATATTTAATGGGAAGGGATATCTAACATACATAATTATAAGTGGATTAAACTATGTTCTGATGTCTGCTTCAAGTTTTTTTAATGCAATGTTGTTGCTGCTGCTCTGTGGTATTTGTTGTCCCATCAGCCCATGATGTTCAACCTATGTATGTAATTCACTTATTCTCTAACAGAAGCTTGTCACCCTGCTGGTCTCCATCAGGATCATTTACTAGAACATGTTCTATGATCTCAAATGTATCTATCCTCTCTATAATTTTAAGCTATATTACTCTAAATAGTGGGAGCAGTGTCTGAAGTCAGGCGATAAAGAACATTCCATTCATTATTATTAAGGAAGAGGAATGTGAACCCAAAGTGATCTCTGGAAAACATGCCACCATTTTACCAAATTTTAGTGTGATATTTATTGAATTACTATGACAGTATCAATTTGAAAAGAAAGGCTGGAAAATCTGTGCCTAGAAAATGTCCTCTTAGTATCAGGGATTGAATGCAGGCCCCTTCAGCTTGCAAGCTGAATGAGCACCACTATACCACAGAAATGCTAATTTCACAGCAATTTAAATCTTACATACCTACTGCCTGAATATTGTTTTCTAACCTCTGTGTGTAAGCTTAGTGTTCACATGTGACTGTAACATACTTCTCCATTCTTCACACGTGTGTTTACTTGTCGTGTATTTAGGGAAGGAATGCAATACAGACTTTTTTTTTTTAACCAGCTTTCCAATTTAGCCAGCACCCTCTAAATTTATAGCTAACATAGAAGGCTAACTGGTTACAATGAAAAATAATTGTAATGTATCAGCTTTCTGATTAACAAAAAAACACCACTGTTATTTTCCTCCACATGCTGTATTCATAAGAACAAAGGAATCCCCACTAATTAACAATATATGCACACTGGCACTAGAGACTCCATTGACAGAAGCCAGTACAAATTTAACAGAACGCTAGTCTTCTGAGAAAAGAATGACAAGCTGTTGAAGACAAAAATGTACTCACCATGTTGAATATTTGGTTTCTTTCTCTTTCTTCCTGCTGAAATTTACAAAAGAAAAGAAAGGCTATGGTAAGGAAAATCTCAGTAATTGAAAAGAAAAAAATAAAAAATCAGCATTACACCTTAAGTATACACTTGAAAACATTTTATTACGAAAATGCTTTATACAAAATTAGTGACATTATGAAAAGTTTTGCAAGTTCTGACATTCTTAAACATTTAGTATGCTTGTTACAAATTGTGACATTTACTCTGAAAATATATGATCAGTACGAAGCATCTCTAAATCCCCTACCACCTCAATTTTGTCATTTTCTCTCACTTGCAACAGACCNGACTCACTCAACTCAAGGCCAGAAAAAGGCTTGTCACACGTTACTGAACCATGGCAACATGACCTTTTGCTCCGCACATGTTTAGTTGCCATGTTATGAACGAGACAGGGGTGGGAGGCTTTATTTATCATTGTCGTAGATAATTTGAAATATGCAATGGGTCCTGTGAATTCTAAATTAAGCATGCTCAATGGCAAAAGATATGAAAACTTGGTGGTTTTTTTATTTATGAGCTATGAGTTGAAAACTTAAGAAGCAGAATCATATAACTGTTAATCCCTAACCAGGAGCTTAAGAAGAAGAATCATAACACTGTCATTATTTATGTTATGCTCACCAAGTTTAACAAGTTTATTGGAGAACTTAAGTACAAAATAAGTACAATGAAACATTCAGCAAGAAACAGAAACTCACAAGTACAACTGACATCACTTTACAACAGAAATGACACAAGTGGACCGGATTACTTAGTTTTGGTTGTGTAACTAATTTTGTAAAGCCTTTACAAAAGCTTTCAACACAATATTCAAAACACTGTGCATTAATTTCCTGTACTTCATCATATTCGGTCTTGTAAAATATTTCTTATCTGTGTATTTCTTTCTTTCCTGAATAAAATGAGGACATTCTGGTAAGTAATGAAACTCATCTCATATTGTGACAGAAAGTGCATGTTTATGGGAGTTTATGGTTTGATATTCTAAATTTAGTTAGTGTCTCTGTTTCCTTGTCAAGTACAGTTAAATGAAATTCAAGTTCCACTTTTCTTTAAAAAATGCATAGTTCTTTTCTTTATTACAGATGCTGCAATCACTATAAATCCTTTGTATAGTTTGGTCTTGGATGGTTTGTTTTACTGAAGCGCTGTTAATTGGGTCAGTGGTTTATTGTAACCATAAATACAAATAACCAGTATTGTTCAATATACTTCCTATTTTCTTCAACCACTTAAATCAATATGTTTTTAAGAGCTTAAGAAGAAAAATCATAACACTGTCATTTATTACCTCCATCATTCTGTTAGCCTCCCTCTTCAACTGCTCTTGTCTTTCTGCCTCCTCTCTCTCCCACTGCCTTTGAAGCTCTTCTTGCCTCTGTGCTTCTTCTCTTTCTCTCCTCAGTGTCTCCTGTCTCTCTTCTTCTTCTCTTGCCTCCTGTTCTCTTCTGGCATGCTCTCGTTCTGCTTCCTCCTCCCTTTCTCTTCTCGCTCTCTCCTCCTCCTCCTGCTGTTCTTTCATTTGCCTTGCATGCTCTTCTTGCTCTTTCAATTTGGTCTGCTCTGCCAATTCTTTCTGGCGAGTTGGTGAGGTGATACCGCTAGCCTGTTGCATAATTAAAAGTGATAAACTTGAATCATCATACAGACATTGCTTCAAGCATACTGTCAGCTGGCTGTACTTAACTTATGACTATAATAAAAAGAAATTTGATAAATGAATGGTAAGTTGTTTGACTGGGGTTTTTATGCTGCTACAGCACAATTACAATTATGGCCAGCGACATAGATTACTGGGGAAAATTTCATATCAATTTTGCTCATACAGCAGTGACCATTTCAGAACTATGAAGGCCTTCTTTTCATGTAAGAAATGTGCATATGAGACCTCAAGGTTATTGTCCTCATCAGAGAAGACCTAATACCAGCTTTCCTACCCTGCAAGCCAGATGTTGCTCCCTCTAGACCTTTTTTCCTGAGGTTTGCATTGTTGTCACAGTAACACTCCTGAACACATAGTCCACACAATGGCTGATGTTATCAAAATAAGTATCAAAATAGTATGTGTACTGGTATCTTATAAGGACAGTAAGTGTGCTGGTATCTTATAAAAGAAATTTCATTTTCTTGATGAAACTAAATGGTCCTGATCCTACACTTTTAAGAAAGGACAGGATTCTATAAAGCCCGTTTTTTTTTTCTTCAGGAAACATCTTTTTTAATGGATTCAATTTTCCTGACTTCCTTTTCAGAAGTGTAGTTGCAAATGCCCTGGTATCCTCAGCCCATAACCTGGTCACAAACCAATCTGCTCCCAAATTAAATTATATAACATGTCTGTACTACATCAGAAGTTTTATATCACATCCTTTAATTAGTAGTTGAAGATTCAGCTGGTTCAAAACACAAACCTACTAAAGACCTTATATGCCAAGTTAGACATAATGTTATCAGTTTACTGGATATTGATCTAACTAACAGTACAGCAGAGATGATATTTTAACTTTACGAAGTGCTTCCAAATGGCATATACTATCAAAAATATGCCAGATCACTGGGTACTGACCTACGTTTTGAAACAAACTATGATGAAATCTTGAAATTTTCAAAAATGTAATGGTGCTAAATACCAGATATTAACTTACTTTGCCTGCTTTTCTCTCTTTCTCCCATGAACTCATGGTCTCTGTATCTTCATCTGAGTCGACTGCTGGTGCTGGGCTTCCATTGACCTTGACCTGACCTTGAACTGGAGGCTGATAAATGGGTGGAGGTGCCTGACCTTGACCCACAGAAGGACTGTATGCAGGTGGAGGTCCAGCATCAGAAGGAAGGTCAACCTCCATGGAGACATAAATGAAATATAATATTTTGCAGACTTTATCTTCTGATCGTGGAAAAATTTTCACATCAAGTAAATCAGGTTCTATGTTTACTGCACTAAAAATATTAGCTTTCCAGAATGCTGCAGATATGATATTTTTATCTGGCATTTCTTAGTTCTTGATGGCTCAAAAAAACAGTGGCGTCCAAGAGTTAGACAGATGCTATAGAAGTATTCCTTATTTTTAATACAAGGATCTAAGTTTCCCAAAAAGTTACACTTGGCTTTTTGGGGAATGTGCTCCGCGTAATAGTTTTTGCATTTGTGTATGAGTACTGAAGTCTACAAATATGCGGAGTGACATCACAGGACTGCTGATATAAAACATATTTTAGCATATCCTGGCATTAAAATCACCAAAATGGAAACGCTTCTTTGTACTGGTAAGGAAATAAACTTTATTTGATACCATCCAAATAACTAGAGTGGCAGCTAGCATTTCATTTCTCTTTTTACAAGAGCTTTGGTAAGCCCTTCCATAAATTTTAAATGAAATTTTCATCGCGGGAAGTAATTTTCACAAGTCCAGCTGAACTTGAGAAATTTACAAACACTAAATCACTTCTGCAACACTCAGAATTCACAATAAGTAGATACTGAGTGGTTGAAATATTCTTCTGTATTAATGTAACATCTGATTCAAAGAAACCTAAATGATTTACTTGAAATTTATATAGCGGTGTGAAAAAGAACAGCAAATACATACCTCTGAATCCCAATTGCTATCAGATTCCTCACTACCTCCTCCTCCAAGCATTCCTTCCCCTGCAGCTGCAGGGCTTACAGGCTTAAGAGATGCCTTAGTGTCCTGAGCTGCAGGGATGGCTTGGGTGGGTGGGGCTGATTCTGATAGACTAGCAGCACCACCAATGTTAACCTGATGAAGGGCAAAAAAAAAAAACAAAAGAAGTCAATATTATGTCACAATCATAAACTTTCCCAATGACAATTATGCACATATATATGAGGCTTGGAGAAAATTGTAGAAAATGAATTATTGTGGCAGCATGTTTGCTGAATAACGTGTCTTCATATTAAAAATCAATGTTTATCATTAGAGAGTTCCTTGATGCACTGTACAGATAAACAGACAGTGACTCATCATTTCAAAGTAAAGCCTAGCAGGAAAGCTTCCTCCTATAAGGATACAGACAATAAATGGTGATCATAGCAGCAAGCAAACACAGTTATAAACCACACCATGCAAAAAAAAAAAAAAAAAAAAATTAGTTTTTCTTAAAAATATGCAGAAGTTCATGAAAATGTTCACCTAATTTATAGTTTTACTAAAACGAACATGGAATACACTGTAAGATTGTTTAATGTTTGCTCTACAAATTAATTTGTAGTCAAATCTGCCATAGATGAGATGATCCTGCAAGGCAGCTGTGTGCTTTTCACTAAACGTGATTGTCCTTTGTGACCAAGTGAACTTTTGAGAAGGATCACCTCTTTGAACTGTAGCCCTGCATTTCCTCGAGGTGTCACAGCATCTGCCGTGGAATCCCAGTCATCATCGTCATCATCATCATCATCATTGACATTGTTGTTCTGAAGGTGAGAATAAATGCATCATAACCAAAGTTGTTCTCCACTTAAGCACCAAGTGGATGACTTTCCTATCAAGGAATAATCTCGAGGGCCATTAACCTTCATAACATAAATAAAAGAACATGCAAAACAGAAAGTATGAAGAATGTCATATCCCAGAGGCTTGAGAAACACTGCCATCTCAAAAAATGTTACGATAATCTCTGATTATTTAGTAATTCTTACTCTGATTTGATTTTGTGCCAGATATAGGAAGTTTACCTTCTAAATAAAAATGATTGAAATGTTTTAGGTTCTATAATATTCTCTAAAAATGTTCCAATTCATCGTGAGGTCGGAAAGACATGAACGTATGGTGAAAAACCAAGAAATATAATAATTACAAGCACTTGTCACTAGTAAATCAAATTTTCAAAATTTAAAAAAGATACCATATACTTGCACTGAAATTACTCTGTTAACAGGCATTGTGATAAAATACCGGGGCCTCATGTTCAAATAACTTGGGCATCAATTTATAATCAACAAATGTACAACAAATTTACTTCTAAGCTTTTGCTCATAACTGCATATCTATGTAACAACCCTACAGTGCTAGACAGTTTCTATATTCACTCAGCCTCCACTTTAAAAAATATCTTGTTAATGACTACATTTAAGCACAAATTATTCTAGCCTCAACAAGTTAAGTTCCACTGTCAAAGGTTTGCCTAAATAGTCTCTAAATCCCAGATGGAAATGAAGAGACCTCTGAGTAAACAACTCCATTTATGACAGCTAAGCAAGATCTAATTTGTAAGACAATTGTAGACAGTGAAATTCACAAAGGATAACACATTCTAAAAGGATCTCTCAATTCTGTGACAGCAAAGTGTTTGCTGTACACAGAAAGCTATGAGGCAAGGCAAAATTGTGGATTCTAAGAGCAGGAGAACATTCTCAAATGGTATGAGACAAATGCTGCTCTTTCCCATAACATCTTTATAAAAAAATAAGTGCAGATGAACAACAAACTGAGGAGTGGTGGGAAGAACTTCTTCTGACCAAATGTCAGTGGAGACGATTGTGTTCAGAAATTATCTGTGTAGCACAATGTCAAAGTGTGTCAAAAAAAACGACTCAAGAAAAACTTCATTTGGGTGCAGTAATGGACTGTCAGTATCACGAACATTTCATGTCAAGAGTATCATGTAAGTGCTTTCTCAAGATGTTCTTAGAGAGTTATAATAAAGCTCAACACACAAGCAGAATTTTCAGCTTTTTCTTGCATGACACACCGGAACACACTCAGTGCATCACACATGTACTGACCCCTTCATTCTTAGATGTGTCGTTACTGCTACTTGAACCCTGTTTCATAAAAAACACTTATGCATTAATTGCTAGGATATTATTTGGGTACTATAATTACAGCACAGTGCATTAAGTTCTTGGATATGTGCTCCTCATGTTTACAGCAAACAATTGATTGATGACAATTGCTATGATTTTGCAATGTCCAGTTCAGTTTACATTGAAGAAGGAAGAGCACTCACAGCTTCATTATTTGAGGTAAAACTCATCAGTATAAAAATATGCTGAAGCATAAGTCTAATAATTATATTATATCATTATCCTAAACAAATGACTTTTTATAACCATTATGTCATCTCCTTCAAGTAAAACCCATTCAGAACCTTGTGATCAGACAAAGGGATCTAACACTGTTCCCCTAAAGGCAGAAAACAAGAAAGCACTACAGTATGAGGTATCTATTGAACAAGATTATCTGATTAACTGACTTCAATAATCCAAAGCACATCCACTGAGGGAGTTGCCATGAACAATTTTGACTACAGAGATTTTGCCTGGAGTTGGAGAAAAAGGGTATAGGTGTTGTGCAAGTGAAGTGGGGATGAAGAAAATGAAATACGAAGTTCTGCATTTCTATGAAACAATGGAAGCTTGGAATGATAATGATATGGAATAGCTGTATGTTACTGAGGGCTGGGCAGGACAGATGTTAAGTGAAGTATGATTATCCAAGGCATTTATCCCATAGCAAGATGCATCAAACATGCAAAGCAAAGAGAAGGAAAAGCTATAGAGCAAGTTCATGCATTCTGTTACTACCCTGTATTCCATACAATGTTATCGCTACAGCTTTACCACTAGACTGTGTTATGTGTGGTGGTGCTAATCTACACAGTGCATGTGAGCAATAACAGAGGAATGTGTGTATCATATAGAAATACCATATGACACAGACAAAGAAAAAGAGAGGATGTCCCTCACAGTAAAAGCTGTACTGATGACTTGTACATGCACATGGACTGTATTAACCATTTTTATAGACCGCCATCCTAAAAGTGATGAGAAATCATCCTACAGTAATTTTATCACATTATGTTCTCACAGGTTTAATGTTTCTACCACAAACATTCATGTTTTACTTAGAAAAAAAACACACTTAGGGTTACTCATCAAACTCAAAATCAAACAAATGATGACCATGTTTGACCATGTTGTTCATTCCAACAGTCCATGTTACACCAAAACACAAGAAAGAAGCAATGAAAATTCATTGTCATGTATCAATACACCTACAATACAAGGATTGGATAAGAAGCTTTACATAACAGTGCTGTAAACAGAATGAATAATCTTTTTTCCCAACAGAAAATGGAGTGGATTATAATATTTTCAGTGTCAGAGATGGAGTGGATATTCATCCTTTCAGTATAATATGGTGAATAATATGTAGTATTTGTACAAGATGGCATGGGGATGAAAATTAATACAGAAGTTGAGTTTTTCAGGAGTGAAGGTCTATAATAAGAGAGGAATGCTCTTGGAAACTGATGGTGCTTATACAGGATCATTCAGTTAGACTATAACAACTATGCAGTGGCGGCTGGTTTTAAAAAAAGCAGTTTCTACAGCATCCTCTTTTCCACTGTGAAATTTATAAGCTTCTTCATGTTTATTAAAAAAAACCAGTGAATTTCAAGGGAAACACTTGCCCACTCAATTGCTTTGAAGCCAAGCTGCCACTAAAACTAAAGTCAAAGGTGCACTGTTACTAAAAGAAATCAGCTCCACACAAATGTTATGGTATGTACCACATAAAACTTGGCAGACTGGCCAATCGTTTTGGACATTAGTGGGCTCTGGGGTCCATCTGCCCCCACTGGTGAAAGTGATTCCTCATCTTCAGAGTCCTGACACTCGGCTTGCTTTTGTCTCACTATGGCTTCCAGCTGAGAACATTTGATGGATTGATTCAGAGATGTCACATGTTGAGGCAAGACAATCTATTGACTGGGGCATATCATGTGTTTATTCAGAAATTTATTTTAAAGGCTGGTTCATGGCTGTGAGATGTTGTGCAAGCATTTATCACCAGTTGGCTTACAGCACTGACAAATACAGTTTGTTCTGTGGTTGGTATAAGCTGGCAAAAGATATGGAAATGAACTTGAATGAAGGATGGACCATAGCTGTATGATCAGCTGGTTTAGAGCAACCACACTTGTGATATGTGATTGGCATGCTCAGTTTGGTACATCAATGCTTGTTGGGTAGTTGGATTTGATATTCCATGACGCTTTATTGGATATAATGTAAAGACAATTTCATTCAAGGAAATTTTGGGGACAATAATGTCCTGCAGTTTCTGATGATATCATACATCTTTATTAATTGTGAGACTAAATCTAACAAGCTCTAACAGAGTGGAAGTGCCGAAGGAAAGATGCAAACTATGGCATTATAAAAATCAGCTTACATACAACAAAAATCACACTGAGTATTCATGAAAACATTGTGTCAAATCTGTGCAAACCAGATTACTTGAATATAGAGATAAATGATTCAAATGCTGTGAAGCAGTATATCAAAATCATGAACAGGTTCACAATAATTTCCAAAGAACAAGAAGCAAGCAAGTGCCAAAGAAACAGAAAGCAGCATATATGAGGAATAGTGCAACAAACCACAAACTAGCTAATGGAGAATGGATGGATGCAGATAGGAACTAAGCATCAACTTTCTGAGCTTAGATCATGACCACTCACTATGAGTATGGATAATGAAGACAGGACACATTGAAATGTGCTTCCCATATATTCTTTAAGGCCAAAGCTTTTCTCTCATGCCTCTGATTAAGGTAGTCTACGCTGTCAATTTTCATTAAATGAAATACCAAAAATCACTGGATGAGTACCATGCCACCAGCTCTGAATACAAGTGCTGCAGTTTACAGGAGATATGATGACACAAATCTGCCTATCTAAACACATTCCCAAACTCACCTCTTTGGTAATGGTCCCTGTGAGTGGAGGTGTTGGGGTTGTGATCATGGCTGGGGTCACAGGGTTCACCATTTCCTCCAAGTCACTGTCCCACTCAGACACCTGTGGGGTAAGACATACAATGCTTATGACAATTACATTATATGCATCTATTAATTCACTGAAGACTCAACAGCTTCTAAATGACATGAAATTATCATACAGTGGAGCATGATAATGTGTACACCTTAGGAGCAACCAAAAATGTACGTATTAACAAAAATACGTATTAACCAAATACATACCCTTAGAGAAGATTGTAACCATATACATTGCCTTAGAGCAAAAAAATCAGGACCAAAAATGCTGTATTCAGTATCTGTGTTTATGTACTCAGCATGCCTGTATTAAGTGTGCTCCACTGTACTAAAACTTTACAGTTGCCAAAAACTGTCTATGACATAAAACAAAGGAGAGTTGGACTGGCCTAGTAAATGTGCAGGTTATCTTATTGCATAGTACTTAGCCAAATGTGAGGAAGATGACATGGCACCACACAGTTACTTTTCAGCTGTGTATGGTAGAGAGTGATTATACATGTCTTTAGGCTTCAGTGCGTTAACAGCTTCACCACTTTCACCTGACAAACTCACTCAAGTCAAACCATGTATGAGTATGACCTGTCTCTTACATAGAGACCACAAAACATGATTTTTGAAAAAGCTAGTTTTAATGATAGTGATTGTGTTGAGGAATGATGATGAATGATAACAAAGGATGCTAAAGTTAGTGGTGAAATATGAAGTGTTGCTTGCCCAACGCTTTTCAGGTACAAAACATGAATCTAAAAGTACAGCAGAACCTTGCAACCTTGAACCCCACATACATGCATTTCTCATTTACTCACTGTAAAGCTCCATCGCCTTGCTCTACATTTCTGTAATAAATTTACCCCATGAACTCGAATATCTGAGCTGGCCCTTTAAAATTTGAATTTATGCCATTTCACTCTTTAGTCATATCACTCTAGACTTTTTGTTTAATGGCATATGTCTTACACATCCACACTATCTGCTTCCATGAAACTGATATGCAGTAAGTTGTCTGAGTCCAAGTTCCAGGCCGCTTTTAGTGTTTGAATAAAATAAGGTCATCAATTTTGGTCAGAAAACAGACATTCTTTATGCCATCAGGCCCCCCAAAATTAAACAATCATTAAAAAACCCATTGGTCATCAGCTAAAATTATGCCTGGAAATGTTCTCTTGTTAAATGAAAAAAAAAGAATTGACATGAGAGCAATTCAACATTTTTTTATCTTTTCAACATCATAATGATAGTAGACAGTATCTTAGCTAAATGTCTGCTTTCTAGAGAATTCCTGTCCACTCACTACTTACCTCTTTCTTGCCACTGNTGGGCATGTGTTATTCTTTGTGATTTCTTCGAAACGCGTTAGATTTGATGGGTTTGAGAAGGTCAGTAGGAAGTTTGAATCACTGATGCATGTTAAAATAGTAATGTCACAGGATTCTGTGCACTACCCATAAAAGTACTTTAGTCGCACTTTAAATTATCATTAAAAAACCCATTGGTCATCAGCTAAAATTATGCCTGGAAATGTTCTCTTGTTGAACGAAAAAAAAAGAATTGACATGAGAGCAATTCAACATTTTTTTATCTTTTCAACATCATAATGATAGTAGACAGTATCTTAGCTAAATGTCTGCTTTCTAGAGAATTCCTGTCCACTCACTACTTACCTCTTTCTTGCCACTGATTTCATTTTCTTGCAGTTTTTTTCTTGATTCTGATGCTGAAGTATTAGTTTTCATAGTTTCTATCTTATGGTCCATTTTGAAACAACAGGCCACAAAGATTTTCACTCTGCAGGTCACAGATCATAATTAAAGACTTACACTGTCCCTCTGTGCAGGAGGTGGTGCTTTAGCTTGGTTGCCGAGTTTTGACTGTGGAACCAAGTTCTCAGCTTCAGTAGTGTCCCAAGCACTGCTTTCATCACCAGATTCAATCTAAGGCATAAACAAAATTTTCATCAGATCTTGAAAATACCATTCTCCCTAGAACAGGCACCCCAAATATATGAGCAATTAAGGTGTGCAAGAGAGTTTAATTTTCATTTCACAACACAAAACAAAATGTAAATTCAATTAGCAGATAACAGCAGGGCAGCTGGTAATTCGCTCTGACACAAAGACCTATTTGGTCATTATTAACAGTATTGTGATTCTATTAAGATTTCTATTTCCAGTGAGTCAGATTTGGTCCAGCATAGTAATGACAGAAAAATGTGAAGTTTCAGTAACAAACTTCAGAATTCTGTATACTCACAGCTGGTGCTTTGAGTAATAGTTTTGCTGGCTGTGGTTTTGCTTCCTGCTGTTGTTGATTGCTGGGCTTGCTCTCTTTTAGGTCCTCTAAGCCAGCCTAGAAAACATAACACATAGGTAAGGTAGACTATACTGACTGAAGCACTTGCAAACATGCTCTGTAATATAAAAACAACTGATATCAGATCTGACACTTGCAACAGAGCATACTGTTACCTTGATGCAATTATCTTATAACTAAGTTACAAAAAAAAAAGAGAATATGAGTTATTACACTGTGGTGACAAAATGTACACAAAGTTAGTGTGTGCTGACATAGTGTAGCATATAAATTTCATGGCACATGAATTAAAAATATTATTTATGCCAAAATGTAATCAGTATCCACAATATTTATAATTCTTTCTCTCTATCTGGTGCAATGAATATCTGCCTTGCACTGGAGAACTAATCATGCACTTATCATAAAATGTGAGTAAAGCAATCATTCCAAGTAACAGTTTAGTGTCAAGTTCGAGGCAATCTTTCTGCAATCAGTGCAAAAGTCTTAATTTTTCAGCCAACCAGCACAAAGCTCTCAATCTTCAGCCACCCATGCAAAAATCTTAATTTTCCACCATATTATTTATCAGCAGCATGACTAGGACACAAGCTAACTCTAGAGATACGTTTGTAGTAAAGAGCTTTGCACCTATCAGTTGTATGCCTTTATACCAGAAATGGTCTGGGCTTATTTACAAATAAACTTGTTAAACTTGTTGTTAAGGAATACACGTAAAGGATTGTCTAACATATGGAATTTACATGAGGATGAAAGGAAGGCTGAAAAACTGGACAAAGCTTTTAAAACAAATTACTTACATTGCTTGATTTCTTAAGAATGCCTGGCCTTGGCGTTGTCATGATATCAGATATCACTGATGAGTCCCATTCACTGTCCTCTTTGTTCTGACTGGCTTTTGGAGTCTTAGGAGGCGGGGATGATGGAAGGGGAGGGGCCTGTTCGGCACCTTCTGACATCTCACTAATGTCATCAACATCACTGATACCTAATTCCTCCATTAAAGCTGCCGATTGAAAGTGAGAGATTCTTATTATATTATGGGAAACAACAACAACAAAAGTGTATGAATGAAATCAGAGGTATGGCTTGACAGGCTGTAGACATGCAAAAGAGATTAAATATTTTTGACCTGGACACATGCTAAAAAGTGAATTACCTTGCCTTCAGTATAAAATTTCTGTGTAAACCTAGCCAGAATAATAGAATTTTCTACATGAATAAAATACATAAAAAAGTGGTGGAATTAATATCAAATCTTTATTCTAAAGCGTAACAGTAGGCACTAATGAGTAATCGAATTAAGAGCTTCCACAAAGCCTGATCAGCATCTTTATAAACACACATATGGATGTTTAACTATCTGTCTGCAAACTCTGTAAACAGAGTCACCTATTGAGCCTTGCCAAATTCACATCCAACTTTCTCTTAAGCAGAAATATTATAGGTGTCTGTCCGGATATTCTAAAGCAGAAACAATCTAATCAACACCAAAACCTGGACAATTATTTGTGAACAGATGAATGGCCTAGAGTTTTAAGTAAATTTGTTGACAATAATATAGTATGGCAAAACCCATCGGATTTAATACTCTACTCCATTTCCTTTTGATAACTCAAGGTAAAATTACTCTAGACTAAGAGTCCTCAGTATAATCCAACTCAGGCCTTTACTCTAAATCAGATTCCCTGATCATTTAAACTTTATCTAGTGTGAAAAAAAAATAAGAAGAGTACCAGTAACTCTTAAAGAGCTAAGACAGACATAGAAATACTACAGAAAAATTGCAAATGTGTGGATGAAAGGGAAGAAAAAGCTTTCACCTCCAGAAAATGTTTTTCTGACACCCTAGTTTTTGAAACTATTAATAAAACAACAGTTTCTGAAACTGAAAATTGAATATTTGTTAAAAACTACTTTGACCTCTCTTGCTTAGACCCTCATAATGCAGAAATATGTTTAGGCAGAAAATCAATACAGTACAAACAAAGGACAAGATGAGGGTAAGACATGAAAAGCACTATATTTCCAGAAATCTATAAAAAGAAATAGAATAAAAGTGTCTGGATGAAAGCTAGCAAAAAACATTTCACCTCGAGAAATTGTCTTTCTCACACCCCAATTTTTAAAAATATTAATGAAACAGATTCTGAAACCGAAAATGGAAGACTACTGGTTAAGAAGTACTTAGACCTCTCTCTTGCTTAGACCCTTATATTGCAGAGATAGTTTTAGACAGAAAGTTGTATGAACACAGGACAGGATGCAGGGAGGAACAATATGTGAAAAGTACTGTATTTCAAGAGATCTATAAAAAGAACAGGGAGAGAGGTATGCACAGAAATTATAAGAGTTTGAAGTATAAGAATGAAGATGCAATATGAAAGCAAATGTCAAATCAAAATAAAGAATGAATAATGGATATACAGAGACTCAAATAAAATGGAGAGTATCACCTGTCCATACAAAGAAAATGACACCAAATCTACACTATGTATAGCACGAATGTAAACAACATATGTAATCTTCTAAACTGCTATCTGAACATAGTGGTAAAGTTCCATCAACTCATTTTCAAAAGAGAAAAAAACACATATACACACACATATCAAACAAACTGGTGGTAACTGGTGCTGAGTAAGTTTCACACATCATCCATGGCAAAAAACTTTAAATCTTTTCACTTCATTGGCTGTGCTACCATTTGCAATTACTGTGAGAGATATTGTATTGTGTGTGTGGGGGAGGGGGGGTGTGAAGAGAAGGACGGGGTGTTGAGAAGAGGAGTATTTTCTCTGATACTAGTCACAGTACAGGCTGAAAGAGGAAATTACAACTTAATACTATTTTGTTATACCACTATGTTGTGTGACTTCACCAAACTTTATGCAATTACATAAAATAAAAGCATTATTCTCTTGGTTGAAAATTCTACCACACCAGTCAAATCTCTGCCTGTATGTTGCATTTAGTGAATTTAATTGCTAGCGATGTGATTTATATCTAGATAAGTGGTCTATATACTATGGCTGGGACTGACCCTTGCTGAAATTCCTTTGCTAATAGGTTATTTATTTTCAATCTGTTTACCTTCAGAAGATGTACAATTGTGCTTGAGCAGGAGAATATTCCTTACAGCAATTCACAATCCTGAAAATAATGCTAGTAACATCCTCTTGCATTCAAGAATGCTAGATTCTCTAAAGTCAACTGACTAGATGTCAATGACAGCTTTTTTCTTTTGGGCGGTTTG
>JAWQUT010000209.1:1082288-1110116 GCA_033807755.1 Ellobium chinense
GCTTTGAAACATGAAGGGTGAAATTAATCTTAATGTACAACAACCATTTCAAAAACTATGTGAAACACAAAGTGATTTTGTTTATAGTCTGCAAAATCAATATACAAAGCAAATGAAATGACAAAACTAGCAAACAAGTGATATTATTTCTATAAAAGTCAAACTGGCAAGTATATGGCTATGTTATGTGGACAAATATCATACCTGGTTTTTTATCCCCTGGAGTATTAAAATAAAGGTAAGACATGGAGAAAAAAATGAATGAAGTAGATGGATATGTTTTAAAACCAAAATGTCATGGCAACGGGATTGTTAATATGAAGTCAGTCATGACACTAGATGAAAGGACCATTTTGACTAAAGAGCAGGGGAGGTAATACCATAAATGGTGCTTATGTGCAGAGGTTGTAGCTCTCCTCAATTGAGAAATGTTCCTCTCTTAGAGGATTGTATTTTTAGCAATTGCCAGGTGTCTGTGCATTTCCTGTGGTCAATTCCACACCCACCGAGTTCGCCAAGTCACCCCTCCAAAGAACACATGAGGGGAAACCCGAGAGTTGCAAAGAGGCTTTTTATGAACTCCTGGGGCTGGACGGGTGGTATCCTCCGGCTGAATTGAAATGGGGGTGTGGAGTCGTAGCTTATCCCCGCTTAGGATCACCGTGTCGGCAAGCCAATGACTGGGCCTGGTTTCAGGCCTCTGGGTGCAATGAGGTCCTAGCTGGCTACCCTGACTCGCCACTCCACGGGGGTAGTCTGCGTTCGAGGGGACATGGGATGGAGGGCCACCCGCCCCAAAAAATCGGTGGCTCTGCGGACTGCCCCCGTTCTCCGAAGGGTCTAAGGCTACGAGCGAGCACAGCCACAAAGCTGAAATTATAAAGGGACTCATGATGTACTAACGAGTGCCACGTGATCACCAGAAGTATATGTTACCAATGGTATGGGGCCTGCGTGCGGTAGTTGTGACTCGATCGGTCCATTGGGTAAAGAAAAAAGATAAAGATCCCGGACCGGTTTGCTGTTGCAAGCGAGCGGGGTTGGCGAATGCTCACTAGGATGAACACCCTCCCTATTCCGTATCCCCAGGGCAGCTCAGACTGGTGTCTCTTCGGCTCACCCCAGCCTCCGGGTCCTGGCCACTCTACTGCTGGGCACTCAACTTGCGTTGGACTGTTGCGAGATACCCTTTGAGAGACGGCGGTCCTCCTGTCTATGGCAGTCGGACCACCTGGGGTAGAGCTCNAAAGAACACATGAGGGGGAACCCGAGAGTTGTAAAGAGGCTTTTTATGAACTCCTGGGGCTGGACGGGTGGTATCCTCCGGCTGAATTGAAATGGGGGTGTGGAGTCGTAGCTTATCCCCGCTTAGGATCACTGTGTCGGCAGGCCAATGACTGGGCCTGGTTTTAGGCCTCTGGGTGCAATGAGGTCCTAGCTGGCTACCCCGACTCGCCACTCCACGGGGGTAGTCTGCATTTGAGGGGACATGGGATGGAGGGCCACCCGCCCCAAAAAAAATCGGTGGCTCTGCGGACTGCCCCCGTTCTCCGAAGGGTCTAAGGCTACGAGCGAACACAGCCACAAAGCTGAAATTATAAAGGGACTCATGACGTACTAACGAGTGCCACGTGATCACCAGGAGTATTCGTTACCAATGGTATGGGGCCTGCGTGCGGTAGTTGTGACTCGATCGGTCCATTGGGTAAAGAAAAAAGATAAAGATCCCGGACCGGTTTGCTGTTGCAAGAGAGTGGGGTTGGCGAATGCTCACTAGGATGAACACCCTCCCTATTCCGTATCCCCAGGGCAGCTCAGACTGGTGTCTCTTCGGCTCACCCCAGCCTCCGGGTCCTGGCCACTCTACTGCTGGGCACTCAACTTGTGTTGGACTGTAACGAGATACCCTTTGAGAGACGGCGGTCCTCCTGTCTATGGCAGTCAGACCACCTGGGGTAGAGCTCGCCCACCAGATAGGAAAGAGTGCGATGGTTCGTGGCTCCCCTGCACGACCCCATTAATGACTGGCAGGGTCGTTACTCCGCCGGGCATGTATGGCCCTAAGCGCGTGAAACACATGCCTCAACTGTGTCGTTGTCCCTATGTCCCCCCAGCCCATGATGGCGAGACGGCAGACTCGATTCCGACCGCAGATTGGTCAAGCAAGACCCTTTGGCCATCTGCGAGGACCTAGACACGTTGCCCCGAGGGCCGGTTGGCCTGTGTCTGTGGCATAGAGCCCCAACACATTTTGCTGATCACATCCGGTAACATTACCAGGGGCGCTGATCGTTTCCAGTTGCCACCTCGTGGAGGTATGTGTGGAGATCTTGGGCCAGGCCTTGCCATCAGCCAAGCTCCCCCGTTCGGACACTGGTCGTAGTCTTCCTCACCCCGCAGATACCGCTCTTTTGGGAGATTCGGACTAGCGGCCCCAAAGCGTCGTCACCGAAGCAACTTTTAGCAATTGCCAGTATTCTTTTTACCAATATGTATCACAAATTATTAAAATCTGAATCTAGAAATCATGAGCAAGTTTAATTTTAATCATGAGCAAGTTTAATTTTACTTGTTATCGATTGCCCTTTAGCAAACAAGGGAAAGAATGAAAGCATTGTTTATCATAATTGCGGGGGCACATATGCAAATGTCTCTATGTCACTAAAAACTATTGCAGGACTTTCTCTGCTGTAATCCTGATCTGAGCAAGGTATAAAAAATTCAAGCATTCCAGTCATTTGTTTCTGTCTTTCTGTCATATTCTGCTTTTGCCTAATCTTTCATTCTGGATTATTGTTCTTTTTCTTAACCATACAGTCAATCTAGCCATGTTTACAATGCATGTACTACTGTCAGCTAGTGAAGGGTTTTTGATTTCCGTGGTCTTCTTTCTAGTTTAGACTAGTGTAGCTGAAAGCTGCAATTTCATGTAAGCTGAAGAAAATGAGCTGACAAGGAAGAATAAAGAATACAGCACAGCTTTAAGGCCTTAAAATCTCTAGCATAAAGCATCAAATCAATGTGCTGTGACTTTCAATTTATGAATTAGTTCCTCAGGACAGTATCATGCGACTCAGTCTTGATATTTTGAATTCATCATTTGGAATGGCTTGTAACTTTATTCTGTTGCAATTCAGTAATTTAACTTAGATCTAGATTGTCCATTTAATTCTGACACTGGCTTGTAGCTATTAGAAAGACTTAATCTGATATGATGCTATAGGAAACATTCTTTTTGCCAAAGATCATAATGCTGTAAAATCTGTTCTGTACTTTTTATGCTCCTTAACATCTCATTTCCTGCTGCATTCATTGATTTAGCCCATTTGTGGCTATACTAGTCTAGACATTTGACTAACCAGAAGACTTGGCTTTTGCATAACTTGCTCAGGTCACAGCTTTACTCTGCAAGTCTGTACAGATGGTTGTTGTCAACAATGCTTTCATTCTCATGGTTATTTGCTGAAGAGCAGTCAACATAGACCTGCTCAAGATGATTTTGTGATCCAGGTTAGAAAAACATGCCTTATGTTTAAACACGCTATACCTCTCGAATGGTCCATGACAAGGGTACTGGCAATCGTTGAAAATACAATCCTAAAAAAGGAACTAACACAAGAGCGCTAAGAAGTGCAATCTGTCACCAGCAAGGGACCAAACCGTTAAAATGCCCCATTATGAAATAGTCAGGAATATTATGGGAAGGTCAGGCTGCATACCACAAATTTTGTAACTAAATTAATGAACAGTCATGAGGAATGATCCATGCCACAACTGAAAGACTAAGCCATCTTGTAAAATGATCCATGCCACACAATTTATGATTGCATGAATCAGCCAACATGCGGAACAATCACGAGAGGCAAGATATTAATATAAGACTGATGAATTAAGTGTGCTTTCATAAGTAGATTTTCTTATTTTCATCTTTAAACCTTGTCACAGGCTTGTGAAATTTAAAAGTAAACTAGTAAATGTTGAAAGTCACTGTTGCAGCTGGCCCCTGACTACTGGGGATCTAGCCACCTCAGATCATATTAGTATGATTTCATGCTTGCCTGGTAGAAGTGGCTTTCTTTCACAATGATCCAATTTTTGCAAATTTTGTGAGTTAAACTTGACTCACGAAAGTTGCTTCCTACAAAATAAACTTCCTTTCAAATAATTTTCAACTGACTTAGTACTAGCTGTAGTGATAAAGAAAGTGCAAAGGCTAATTATTACTCCTCAATTTTTGAACATTATCAATAATGTGATAATAATTTTGATATGATTTTGAGACTGAGGAAGATCCACTTATAGGATTGAAAATTTTATTAAACTAATTTCTTTGTTTCATTTTGGATTGTCTCATTACTACACTGTTGTCAAGTGTATGCTTCTTAAATAATATGATAATAATGATAATATGATTTCTGTCAGTAAAAAGTAAAAGAAGGGTTGCCAGTGTGGTGACTTTCTGTGCTATGATATGCCAAAAATGTCTTTTTTCAGCAGTCCTGTAACATCACTATGCATTAACCTAGACTTCTGCCCTGATATGCACACTTGAAAACCTTGATGTAAAGCTCTTGAAAGGCCATTTCTGACTTTTCATTAAAATTAGATCCTCATGGAAGAAAAAAAAACAACACTTCTACAATACACTTCATTTGAAGTTAGGGCTGTCATTTCATAAACAACTAACTATGAATACTTCTTGGCTTTTCCTTTACACCTCTTAATATTGAAAAGCAAATAACAGGAAAGATTTCTTAACTTGTATTTACAAGCCAATAGATTTTGATTGACATTATGTTATAGCCTGCTTGACCCTTCAACCTATTTCACTTTGTGCAGACCTATTCCAATACTAGTTGAAATTTGGGGAAAGAGAAACAGGACTGACAGCCCTCTTTTCGGGTTGGGAATAATAAATACTTATATTAATGTAACCATTGATAGGCAGGTTATAGCATTTCCAATGCTGTGATTTGACAGCCCTGCTTTTAAGCTGAGAATAATTAAATATCTATGTTAAGGTTAGCATTGATAGGCAGGACAGAGCTTGGCAATGCTGATTGGTGATGGGACAATAAATGATAATGGGGATACAAGTATGTCACATTCATGTCACAAGCATGATACAATCATGTCAATAAATTATATTTTCAGCACAACACATGCAACTATGAGGCAAAGAGTTCTGCCATTCTTGTGAACTTTATTACAACATCTGAAGTAAATCCAGTTCATACATTGAAAATGGAATCCTGTGTGCAAAAGAAAAATCCCTTCAAAAGACCCTTTTAAATCACTGTAAAATTTTACTATAAACCCCAAACCGCATTTCAGGAGACTTTTGATAACACGATAAGTGATGCACTAGAAACAGAGGAAAAAATTGATGGACAGGGAAAATGAGCTGCTGCCACAAAAACTGGCACAATAAACCACTTAAACTGTGTGTAAGGTTAAAGCAAAGCTAAAGGCAAATGTTTACTGAAATATAATATAATCATGCAATTTTCCCAGTGTTCCTGCCTCTTGTACAACAAAAAGACAATTATTTTTGTGGGTTATATATTCCCAATAGGCTGTATTTATTGTTTCCTAGAACAAGGTAGTCTCATTTGGAGATGTTCCCATCTGCAGATTTTTATTTTGCACTGTACTATATTCTGTCAAACTGAAAAACAAAGGTATTGATTCACCAAAACTAAAATTTCCTGAAAGCTTTGCTGCAGTACACAGAGCTTACAGACAACACAAGACATATTCAAAGCTTGCACTTCAACAATTATATCATGAAAACTAGAATAAGTCCTGAAGACTTAAGTCTTTGTAATAGTGCATCCATCAACAGCGTGTACCATGGAACCCACCAAAGTGGTCTGATAGGTTTTATAGAGTAAAAAACAACAAGTCTGGATGCTTACCTCTCATCTTCTCTGCAGATGGCGAGGCACCAGCACCACTGGTATTAGCTGAGGGAACATATCCAGCTGCAGGCATGGTCTGATTAGTTGACTTGGATGCTGGTGTGGAGGTTGCCTGAAAAACCATGCAACCCATGTAACGACTTGAATGATATGTCTGAAAGAAGTATGGCTACTTGAAGGATCTTCCTCAAAAAAGCTGAAAGCAGGTAAACGCAATACTCTCAACAAAAGAAACTCTTTAAAAAAAAAACAGTATGTATTCTGTCAAAACCACCAGGAATGGCACAGATGAAACAAAGTGCTAGGAATCATTTCAGTCATCTTTCATAAAAGTGACAAACCGAATTGTTTTCAAGTTCTTAAAAAAACATCATAATTCTAAGACTACATTAAAATATGCCTTGTTATCACTCACACGTGTGAAAAACAATAATATTGGTAGCCTCTCATTGATATTTACATTAAAAGTGGAATGTAACCTGGGAGAACTAAAACTGACCTGTCGAAAATATGTGATTCATAGAAACGGTAACAGAAGCATGATGGGGGGAGCAGCATTTACTACGATACAAACCCCCAGGACAGATATTCTTAATGTTGTGATTAGAGATCTTAATCCTAGTTAAAATTGAGTTCTGACAATTTCTAGAACAAGGCTTTTGGTGATTTCACACTATCAATAAAATGTTTAAAAATACTATCATACCATCCCATGAGCTTTGTGGTTCGGGTCATGAATATCAGATTCTGCATCTGATTCTGTGACAGTCTGAAATTACAAAAGTGCAAACAGCTTGATCAAAAGTGTATGAACTTCAAAGTTAAAAAAGAAAAAGGGAAATACAAGTCATGTAAGCCACTGTTAAATGCTGTATCAGTTTGGTTTGGACTGCTTCAATAACCAGACAGTGGTTTTGCCACGGTGCAAAATGTCAATCTTTAATGCTCTTTACTCCAAATTGATATGCAAGATTATTTAATTTTGCTAACAAACCATTTATTTTTTAAATAAGAATCATTGAAATGAATAACAAGATTTTCTTCTTTTACATCATCCTTTGTAGTCTCTTCTTAATTATAGTTTGTGTAACAATGTGTGCCATTTCTTCATTTTTGTTGCCTTGGCATCATTCAAGATGTGTAACAATCTGTCTTTTAAAGCAGTATCCATATTTAAAACCCATTTTGTGGTAACACAACGGCTCAACATCAATACTCACAATATCATGGATCTCTGACAGCTCCTCATCTCTCTTAAAGGATACCCTCTGTGAGGTGTTCTTGCGTGGAGTCAGGGGAGAATCACCCCATGAATTGTCTTCTGCCGAAGTTTGCGACTGCCAAGATGTCTGTCTCGGTGCACCACCAGCGGTTTTTGCATCAGCAGCTGCAGCAGCACCTTTAGCATCTTCATCATTGTCAGTGCCACCACCAGAACCAGTACTGGACTTACGATTGGGTGTTGGTCCTCGCACTGATTCTGTGAAACAACAGTTAGGCTTTTACAACACACCATCAGTCAGGGAAGGATTGGATCACCAGATGATTTTGAAAAAATACTACTCTCACTGGCACACACAGCAAGGTCTCTCAACGTTACACTAGTGCAACACAAGTAAACCATTTCACATTGTGACACCCAATGGTTGTGTGGTGTTGGATCTGACCTTTCATGCTGGCCAACATGAATGTTGTGATTCTGAATTTCACACAACACAGAACACTGTAAACAACCTACGATTTCAAGCATGGATCTGCCATATGTAATATCTCTTACTTCATTTATTGATAAGCAGCTAGTTTTGAACAAAACAAGAAGGCCAGAATATTAATAACTTAAATTTTATGTTTTATTAATATACTAACCTCCATCTGTGTCACTTTCTGAGACGTGAATATTCTTGGCGAATTTGGCAAGGCTGATTTTGGCTGCAGCAGGCTATAAACGAACATGAAAGAAAAAGAATGCTTTAATCTCAACGAGTTAACAACTTATTTAAAACTGCAGAATGAATACAAGTAACTATTACCACATATCAATTTGATATTGCTGGATTACACTCATGCTTTTTAGTTCTTTAATAGATACTCTTGTACAAGACTTTGCTCATAGTCATAATTCTACACAATGTGGCAGATTAAATGATAAGCCACATAATCACAATGACCATAACTCTTCACAGTTTATGCAAAATCACATCTGTTATATCTTGAACTGTCCATGGTGCATTCTCCCTTTTAAGATAGTCTAACGAGAAGGCAGTTTCACTTTAACCTGTTGATTTATACAAATGATCAGACTTTTAAAAAAAGTATAATAAACAGTGTGCAAAATGCATAGACAGGTGCAGACTCTGCTGATATCAGGAGCAAGCTAAAGATGGGACAATATTCTCAACTTAGACACGTGTCAGTGCTGCAACTGAACATGTGAGAAACTGTAGGGAGGGGCTCCAACTGCGTTAGAAAGAAACCAAAGTGCTGATGAATAAGGAGGCATTTTTCAATTACAGTTTACAAAAAAGCAGATGGAATGTATATCTTTCTTAAACAGCAGTCAATACACAGACGATATAAATGCTGAAAACTTCATGGGTCATTCAGTGACTAGTAGAACTGAGGGAATTATTCCAGAGACTAGTTCAGATGCTTAAATTTCTTCCCCCCCTTTTACACTGTAACAAGCTCAGATGCTGGTCTGTAACCATTGGATAGCAGAAGTCAAAATGCACCGTCTGTGTTGTATAAACCCTCTGCCTTCTAACAATACAATTTTTAAAACTACTCCACTATCCATGGTTGAGAGAATGTACTTGACCCTAAAGCTTTCATCACCTCCTCTTTACACTGGCAGGTGAACAAATTGACGAAAGGGATCTTGACTGAACATGAACCACCCTCTCTTAACCCCATCTATCCTTCCCAATCCCTTTTCCAAACCCATTACTGTATTAATCTGAAACCACTTATTGAAACCACACTATCATGCATGCATTCTGAAATTCTCAACGTTCAGTTCTATTCACTTGTTATTTGATACCACCTTGCTTATCTCAATCACCAGTGTCATATTCAAATAACCCTACGCCAACAAGGGTATTAAAAAGCTTAAGGGAGTTATAAAAAATATTAACTGCTCGCAGGATAAGGACATGATCTTGACTACATATTCTTGATAATGACAGAGCCTTTATTCTCTGACACTTTACTTTAACTATTGAAGGCTCTGTCATTGGCCATGACATTGAGAAGTTTTGTTTTATTTGGTTTCAAAAGAGGCTGGGTTAATGTCCAGAAAGTCAAAGACAATTCAAACCTTCCTATATCCATGTATCAGCTTCACACTTCACAACATAACAGTTAAAAAATGAAATTACAAGAGTATCATGGCAATTGAATGAATCAAAGAATATTCTGTATATTCCTCTAAAAGTAAACTTAGCTCCTTGTAAAAGAGGAAAAAAAACCCAATCTTTGTACAATTAGTGCAAACAGAAATGAAAAAAAAGAAAGAGGATACCAGACTGAAATTAGTGTCTAGTGTGTCAGACAGATGATATAGAATATGATAGAGGAAAATGACATTATTTCTAATCAGTAAAAAGATTATGACTTGTCAAAGGATGATTACGACAGTAATATCAAAGGATGACAGACTGAGTATAACATGTAGAAAGAAAACAAAAATTCTTCACATCAAACAGACGCTGAGTTATATCATCTCAAAAAGTGATCAGAGACCATCTAACCTGCCTGAGGGGCAGAGTACTACTGTCTAAGGTCAACAAAGAACAACATCAACAGAAAGTCTTACAGTGTCAATGATATAAAAATAAAAATCTCGAGGTCTACCACTGAAGTAATAGTTATATGGCTGTAAACACAAGTTACAGGGTCACTAACAGTGTCTATGTAGAGGAAAACCGGTAATGCTAATGGCTACAAAAAAAGCCTCCCTGCCTGTAATAGTTACTTCATTTTTTAAATTTAAAACCTCCACACAAAATGCTACTCTCCACTGATCAATCCATGAGAGCTGTTGTTTATCATTTTCTCCAAAAAATTAAACTTTTGTGTCCCATTCATGTTGTCATATATATAAACCTATACATGGCTGAACTAAGTAATTTGTTTCATATTTAAGAGAAACAAACTTACTTTGTTCACCCATGCATTCAGCAAATATGCATGAAGGTCTCTGACTACTATATATGTACAAAAAAATTTGTTTTGCAAAGAAATGACAAATAAACTGGAATATTGTACTTTATATAAGCAAAGCTGACACCAAGTCAAGGTCTATAATCACCAACAAGATGTTTGTTCACTCTGCGACAATAGTGATGGGTTGGTGCAAACGGGATTTACTGACTACAGAAATATTCATGCACATTACATTTCAGACAGACCTACTTATACGCATAAACAATGAAAAAAAACAAACCTAAGAAAACTTACTCTGGTGATGTATGGTTCACTACCAAGATGTGGTTCATTCTGTATCTTGTCAGGTAACAAGAAATCAAAGTCTCTCAGAATTTCAAACTTGGATCCAACCACTGCAGCTGCTTTGCGATGCTCTTCCGCCAGAGGTTCATTTTCTATGCCTTCAAGTTGTGGGGATTCAAGACCACCTTCTTGTGAGATTCCAAAGTCACAAAGATCATCAAACTGCTTCTCAAGATGCAGATCAACCCCATGAGAACTTCCAACAAAGGATGTGGTACTTTCCTCAAAGTTTTGGTCTGAAGGATGCCCCTCAAAATGCACACAATGACTCTTTGAAACTGATGGAACCCTTGAAACATCAGAACTGATAGATGATGGTCTTCTGAGATGATTTCTTGTGACACTGAATTGAACCTTGCAGTGAGCAACAGATTTGGATTTTGATGCTGTGATCTGAGAGCTTTCATAAGAATCATCTTCACTGACCTCAGCTATAACTGGCAACATATCTGGATCTTCAGACGTATTGGAGATTCCATATTGAGCTTCCAGAGCATCTTTTTCTGTCCATCGTCTGATTGCTGTCACTTCAGAAGCAGTCATCTGATGAGGCTTGGAATGAAGGATTGTACCCTCATCGGAGTCTGAAGCAGTAGGAGAACTTGGGGCTTCCTCTTCACTACTGTCTGGTGCAATGAGGCTCAACGGAGGATTTGCTGACCCATGACAAATTATTTTACTTATTTGGTTGGAGTCTGAACTTTTAGAATGTGTATCTTTTGTGCCTTCACAAGGATCAATGGCTTTGATGGATGCTGACATCCCAGAGTGAGATTCATTTCTCTGACCTCTCCATCCAAATCTCCAAGATCTGCCATCTTTTTCTGCACATTCACAGCTCTCATCCAAAGTCTGATGATGCCCAACATCATGTGCAACAGCTGATCTACTGCTGAGTTGATACTTTGGGCTTGTCCTATGAGTACCCACAACACTAGACTTTTCAGGGAATGGATTTTTGCTAAGAATCTGTTCCAGATTTTGTTTGAATTGCTGCATATGAACACCACTAACACTACCACTGTCAGAATTTGGTGAACATTTGACAAAACCAAAACGATTAGAAGAGACATTATGTCTGATAAATGTTGTGTCTCTTTCCCTTCTTCCTTTTCCCACATTTTCATCAGTCTTAAGACTTCCACTTCTGTTCTTCTTTGAATCCACAGTATTTGGAATTTTAGTAGTACTTTCAGCCTTATACCTCTTAGTGCCACCTGTCTCTGGATTCTCTATCCTCCATCCAAATCGATTATGAGAAACCGAAGCTCTTTGTTGTGAACTTTCACTGGTGAAATTCATTCTTAGTTGGAAGAGTGCTTAGTCAAATTTCAAATATGCATTCTTGAGAGACTGCCTGACAAGGCTTTTCACTGGCGATGTAAATCCAACTTTGAACACTTTCATGGATGCCATAAAAAGTTAGAATAAAGTCAACATTACTGTTCAAGGCTTGTAATAAAGTCAGCCAGCCTACTTCACTGAGCCTGCAACTGCTGCTTCACGCTTCATTTGACAAGCCCGCAACTCTCTGATCTCACTGTTGCTATCAATAGATTAATGACACCACGATTGCATTCTTCTTTTCACAGTTTGATCAACACAAAGGAGATAACCATATTTATCTTGCTACCAACAGGGCCAACATGAACACATTTCTGCTGCCTGGACCTCCAGGGATTAGTTTGCAGGTAACAGTTTCTCTCAAGACTGGTACAGATAAATCAAATGTCCTCTAACATACCGGCAAACAGTTTCAACTTCATAGTCTTATGTTGTGGCAAGATCTCATCCTCCATCAGCATGAATAAAAGAATGTGATCCGATTCCTGATTTCAGCTTGTCCATTTTTAAACAGCTCATATTTTTTTACTATAGAGAAATTCTAGTAATACGATATTGTCAGTGTGGTCTCAGGAGAAAACTCAAAAATGCACATTGTGAAACATATCTGATCCATCAAGAGCATGAAAACTGTAATCCTTGAAATCTATATCCTGACTGAAATCAATTAATGTTTAGAACTATCCAGAATTTTCTATACAGTCTTCACAATGTTAACAGTCAAAATGTACTCTGCTATAAAATATTTTCACTTCCAGTGATAGCAAAGTGTAATCAATAGCTAAGTACTTATTCCAGGGTCGCACAGAGTACGCAAGTAACTCCAGTTTCTCAACAGATAATAAATCCAAGATTTACAGCCCTTGAATGGAGTATACCTAAGCCTGCAGGACTAAGCTGCCAGTATGTCTGCAAAAGTAAACAAAGGAATGGATCTTTCATTTACAACCACCTCCCCTCCCCCAAGTTCAAGTGTTTACTGACTATCATGCCAACACAATTTCAAAGCCGGTCATCAATCAACTTCGACACATATTGTGCTAGTAATAAGGGAATGCTAATGGTGCCTAAAAATAGGGAGTAAACCTGGAGCTATAATGACTGACAAAGGTGGCATTTCCCTCAACAATCCAATCATTTACTCTATGTACTAAGCAAGAACATTGCATTATATGCGTTCATCAATGCGACTTCTCACAATATGATGACCAACACTATGAAACCTGAGTAACAATACACCTTTAGCTTGCACTTAACTTCATGCACACGGATTACAGCATGAAAGGAAGGAATGGAATGGCACACAAATGTTCCTGTAAAAGTGTCCAGCAAGTTTGCAAACTTCAACGAAACCATAGTGAGAGTGTGTCTAATGCTGAATGTATTTATGAGGCTCTTTAAGAAAAGTGTGTGCAGCTTCCATTAACAAAAGCACATGGCAGTGATCCTAATACACTGTTCACCAACAGGTTATGGCAGGAATATGAAGGTTATGGCAGGAATATGAAAGTCCTACAAGGGGTTACATGGGCTTGAGGCAAAATACATCACTAACATACAAGGTAGGTAAGACCCGTCCTGTGACATTGCCTTTGTAATCAGGACTAATCACAGAGTCTATGTTTAATGATGAAGGCGAATCATGAGAATTTGGGAACACCTGACTTACAGCATAAGGGGCAACACACACTGGCTTGTTTACATTTGTATGTACTTAAAGTGTGTGTCGTGACACTTTCTTATCTGAACTGTGATTCGAAAGTCTTGAGTGGCTGACCATTTTGTGCTGTAACTTTCCATAAACATCTGAAGTATAATGTATGCTGTAATATGTGTGAAGCTAATTGTGTCAGGCTCCTTACAGCAGTGAGCACTGTCTGAAACCCGAGCACAGAGTACTCTCACCATGTAATCAGGCCTTATCAGCTTTAGCCTAAAGCTATTAAGGAAACACTGATTATGGCATGTGTGTGTTCAAGGAACATGTCCCCAAGATAAATACAATTATCAAATGTTATCTTATGACAGCAGGGGGTTTTCAATCGATAGTCTATCCTGCACACACTGATCTGAAGAAAAGAAAAAACTTCTAGTCAAGGCTACTGGCATCGGAGAAGACCAAAAAGAAAAAAAAAATCAAATAGTCAAGAAGCTGTGAGGATGAGTAAGCCTGGACTTCAGAATGTGATTCAGAAAAGGAGTAATCATGTCATCTCTAAAATTAAGAAAATAAATTTTGTAAAAGTGCTGCACATGCTGGAGACATGAATGTATACATTTCCATAGGTCCAGCACAAAATGATAGTCATACTAATGACAAAATACATATAAACACTGATTTACAATATAAGTGATACAACAAAAGTACAAATACTGCACAGTTTTCTTGCCACAGCCTTGCCTGATCATAAGTCATACATAGCTCATTTCATATTTATCTTATGATTCTGGCATGTTTGATTTATTGATGTCACTCTCTCGCTGGATGAATACACCAAACTTCAAAAAAATACTGAATGATGAATGACAAATAAGCAGTTGAACAAAGGTAAGTAGGTAAGTAATGAGAAATGCTCCCCACCTCCTCTGCAATTATTAGGCTGCCTTGGTTAAAGTTCAAAAGCATGATGAAATATATTTTCAATGGAGACGTCACTGAGGTGCAGGCAAGTGATTCATACCAAAGATAAGAGAATCTATGGTTTTACTCTATCTCAAAACTATGTACTAAAATTTTAGTGTTGGGATCTATTCCTAACCTGTTCCTGTTGTGCTTGTGACAACATTTCTAGCACATTATCTCACGGTGAGAACTACAGCTGTCTTCCAAAGAATTTCATACAAACCAGATTAATAGAACAATGTTAACCAAGTAAAGTACAAGAGGCAGGGAACAGAACTATGCATGAGGAAGGTAATATATGAAAAGGCACCATCAAAAAGGAGTGGAGTAAATTTATATAATGAACACAAAATAAGACAAAAAAAAACTAAAGTAAAATGCTCTAAACAATTATGATAATAAAAGAGATACATGAGGACCACAATATTCGTGACAGAAAATTCTCTAATATGACGCCACAAAAGGTTATTTTCTACTGTAAAGAACAGTCATGTGAGATACTGTAAATAGCTTCTAGAAAAATTTAAACTGCATTTACTATGCTGTAATAAAGTCTTAATAGCCAGCCTGTATCAGGAAAGCATGAAGAACGTATGGACCCCCTATCAAAATATAACTTCATTAAAAAGTTCAGGTCCATTCAGAAATTGGTCTTACAAATGTATCAATGCATACTCTAAAATGAAATAGAAGTGATGTTATTTTTGTATTTAGTACCCATCTTGAAAGTGAATTTCAATGCACCAATGACACTGGATTATCTTGAAAACCTTTAGATGATAGCCTGTCTTTAGTAAAATATTTTGCCAACTATAACAATGTGTTGTGCAAAGGAAGAAAAAATCCTCATATCTCAGCAACAAGAAACATTCAACTTCAAAGACACATGAGGCAGTGAAAAGGGATCTTTTTATTTACAAGATCACATTGGTGTGGTGAGGTGATGTTCCGGAACTACTGACATATAGTCTTGATTAAAAAGGCCACATTATTCTAGAAAATTCCTATCAGCACTTCGCTACAACTCAAAGATTAATTATATTAAAAGGAACTGCTGATGAAGTCTTAAATCCGGGGAACTCTCTGCATAAGCTTTTAATGTAACTTAAGAATATTAGTTGCTAAAACATTTCTACATGGCAGTAAATCTTGGTGGGTAGACTGACATTAGCAGTGGCAGAATTCTCCCATATAAAAAAATGCCCCCTACAATGCAGAATACAGTTTTATGTTCTCTGTGCCAAATATTAAGTTTATCACTGCAATGAAAGACCTGTTAAAAATTATAACATATTTCCTGTACCATAAGGAGAAAATGATCCATCTGTGAAATAGGGGATATCCTTGAAATTTGAAATTCCCTCCTACCGCACCACACAATAAAAATATGAATTTCTTATTAAAATATCTTCTTTCAATGCATAGCATTAAGACAAACCAATAAGGCGGAACTGAAGGCATAATGCTCTACCCATCATTTCTCATCCATTCAGTAAATGCTTTAAAGATTCCTAACAGGTGTTCACTGCAGTGTGAGAAGCCTGTCTGTGTTCATGTATACTTGCTGATGCCAAAAAGAACAGAAAAAAGTGAAAATCCCAAAGCCACAACAGTCAACATGTACAGAAGATTGAACAATTGAAATACCAACACCAACCTTCTCTTCATCAAAGATATCCTCATCTATATCAGACCCTTCCTATGAAGGCACAGGGATGGCGATCAATAACATTAAGTAATGAAGGGGAAGGTGGAAATGTAGAAATAAGGGAAAGATGGGGGAGGACTAACACTGATTAACAGACACATCAGAAGACAAGAAAAATTCTCGAGAGCTGAGAGAGAAAGGCAAACATATCAAAACACTGAACGATGCAAAGATTGCAAGAAGATAAGGTAAAAAAAAAAGAGGATGAAAGACAAAAGCTAGAAAACAGCAGGAATGAGAAGCTGGACAAAGGGCATAATGAGAAAGAAGATAAACAAAAATCAGGGTCACAATAAGACCAACCACATTGATACAGAAAGACAGAAGACACTGGAAGCTAGAAGGGAGTATAAGAAGTTGAAAGAGAAGAGGTAGGAAGACATGAAATGTTAAATATTTCTATATGGTGTTCTATAACAGGCTCTTTAGGAATTCCATATACAGAGTCAGCAATTGCTGCTTGCAAAGAAGTGATTACATGATACACAGAATGTAGCAGTAAGATATGACAACTGGTGCTCTGAAATTTAGATATCTACAGCCATAGTACATTTCCAGCAGTTAGCAGAGGTAGAAAGCATGACTTGATTATTCTTGAAAGTGATGAATCAAGATGTTTGAAAAAAGCACAACTTTCACTAAAAGTTTTGCTTGCTAATTTTAACTATAGTCCGTTCAGAAACATTTGCCCCTCTTTACAGTCCAATATTAAACTGTCTGATTGATTTTTTGGGGAATTTGCTTGAAAGGTGTGTATACAAATGACCTAAGATGTTTTACAGTTTGATTATTACAGGATAAGCCGTTTTTATTTCGCCTATTCGCGCTTAGTAAATCATAACCGGCCATGAATTTTTAGGCCCCAAAAATTAGAATTTACAGTACCATCACAACTTTCAAGGTTGCAGCAATCCAGAGAAATCCAGAGACTGATACATTTAAGCAACAGACTGGGAGACGCCCCTTCGCAACTATTCAGAAACTCTTTGCTACAACCAATGTAAATTTGCATGTTTAAGGACCCTAAACTCATAGACAACTGACCTGCGTGCCTATGCTGTAAGATTACAAAGAATATGCATACCTCATTTAGAATCTGATGAGTCCAGCAGATTTACAACAGTCCTTGGCTGAATGAAACGCAGACTGTCTTTTTGCCAATAATCATCCTCCTCTCGTAACACATGGTCTTCGCACCTGGCCCAATATTCTTGTTTATTTCTAAAAATGCAGCCTGCGTCAAGGTTCTGATATTAGCCAACTTGAACGTTGTGTTTTCCATCGCAACTTTCCCTTTCACCTTTGCTCATACAAATTCAATCACGTTGAGGTGCGAGTGATAGGGTGGAAGCCTCAAACAAGTATGACCACGTGCGTGGATAATCTTGTCTACCTGGTAAATTTTGTTCTTGTTTGTTTGTTTTACAAGAGCAAGTAATTCTGGCTTCAAATGACTGTCATCAAACTGAATGTCTTCTTTTTCAGCCATGATCTGATTTCCTCCTTTTTGCTTGCATGATGTAAGTACCTATCCACCGAATGTACAGCATTGTGATAAGAGGCGTTATCCATTACCAAACAAGAGGGCCTATCTAATAATTGTTTCTTCCTCTGGAACACTGTCGAAACATGAATCTAGCACTCCTCACTATTTTCCACATAGATATTTTGGAAATGTCAATCTGATTGTGCTCCTTTAGCCAGCATTTAAGCTTCCTCAGGGTAACAAATTCTTTACTGCTGAGCATTTTGAAAATTTCAAGCCGAACATTTGACATCCTTGTCGAAAGTATCATCTTTTTCTTTTCTGCCTGTTTCAAACCTGTGGTTGGAGTTTCGGTGCCCTGAATCCACCGAGATAAAGATAGTTTCTGCAATCCAAGTGCATGTCGTGTTCTTGTCTTTGGGTCAGAAATCTTCGATAAAGAAAACCATGTTTTGCTTCTCTACAAAAATATTTATATAACTGCAAAGCAACATTCTGAAGAGTAATTAATCTTATCTTCATCTTGATTTGTCAGACGGTAAACTGGATAACCAAAAGAAACAAAGATGAAAACACGCCCCTGACTCAAAAAGTCAGACAAGATTTCTCCACTTTCGAGAAAACGTCTAGGAAAATAGTGCAGTTCGGTGTATAGCATAAAATGTTTATGTGTAATCCGTGGTGCAGTAAACATGTATTCAGAAGTTGTTGAATTTGCGTGCAAGATTGGAAATATCCTCATAGCTGTAATTATTGATTGACCTTGCTACTGTAAGTAAATCAATATATTAGCCAGAGAACCTTGGTCATTTTTTATTTAAAAGAAAGAAGCGAAATCAATAACGGCTTTGATCTTCAAAGGGAAAAAATATTGGCATAAGGTCATCAGTACTCACAAACCTTGTGCCAAGTTTCAGTGAATTTGGTTAATCAATTACCGAGATATAGCAGTGTAAAGAGGGGAAAATATTTCTGAACGGGCTATAGATTTATAACAGCATTTATAATTATGTCAGCATCTATGACTAATAAAAACAGAGTTTTAAATGATATAAATATTAATTATGCTATACCTAAAAATACAGAGGAAGTAGTTATGTAACATGAGGTATTTAACTAATGTGCCAAATTTTATTTAAAAACCACATGCAATTATAACATTCCCTCCCTCATAATCATTCATATCTATTCATACTGAAGATAGGAGGGTATTTCAAACCTCTTGCCATCAGTGAATTTCAAATGCTGCTTAGTCATTAAAAAACAAATTTTGATGAATGAGTTGACCGCATATATTTAAATTGTGGGATAGTCTTTGGATTTAAATTTCCATCTTCCCAAAATATGCTCAAAGGAAAGCTGAAACCCCCACTTGAAAGTAAAATGATTTTTACAGAATTAAAAGAGCATTTCACCAAAATTCACCAGGTTGAATCTAAGTGTTTTGAAATAATGGAAATATCGCATCGGTAATTGCTTTGCTCTTCGTGCATATATTTCTATTTACTCTTAAATTTCAAATTCAATTTTGTTTGAATTAATCAGCACAGCAATACATTCTTGAATGCTAACTGGTTTTCCGCTAAAAATGCAACCACTAAGTTTTGGAAAAAGGAACTTTAATTATAAAAATTCATCCCTAATGTAACTATAAGTGTAGTAATGGCGTAGTCAAAAGAGACAAAAAAAACTGCTATACCTTTGCTCCTTTCTTAGCAGTATCATCTCCCATTGAAATATCAGGTGAGTCTGCCCAAGAGTCTGAACCTGCAGCACCTGAGGCTTTGCTGATTGTTTCATTGTCCGAGTCATCACCTGATCAGACAGAAAAACACCAAACAATGATGTCAAGCTACTGAAAAGGTGATCTGAGAAAATAATTAGATGTGATGTCAAAAGTAATGAAGCTAACCCTGATGATGTGGATAAGAAACAGGCTTCAATAGGCAAAAACTTCATCTTCTGCAATCTGGTGAAAGGTGGTTCCTTTTCTGTTTAAACATAACTTTCATGTGCATGAAATTTTTATTTGAAAACTACTTATGGACAGTGATTCCATGTTATTACAAATAGTGAAATCAAGTCAAAAGTAAAGTCACTACTATGAGTAACCACGGCACACCCTATTCATAAACAAAGAAGTTCAGTATGAAAGTTGCATCTGAGAAAAAAGGGCAAGAATGAGGAACTGATACCCCTTGAAATGAACATGTCCAAAGATCCTGCTAGCTATTGCCAATGAATAACATGCATGTATGTATATTTTTTTAACAATTACTGAGAAAAGGCATCTGCTTTTAATTAAATATTTCCAAGAAAGGCTTCATTTGACTACAAAACCGAACGTCACGAACATGTCTACCATGGAAGACACTCATAAAAATCCTACTTTCCATATTCTCCATTTATGTTAATATAAAACATAATTATGGGCATATATGGTGGCAGTTGAAAAGCGTATTGAGATAAATTTATGTGTGTGAACAGACTGTCAGAAACTCGGACTGTATGAGAAAAAGTTTTGTCAGTAGTTCAAAATGGTTTAGGTCATTTGAATAAAGCTATGAGGAAAGTCTGAACTGAAAGAACAGCTGATTTCCTTGGTTAAGCCAGTACCATTGTTATAGTATAACATCTTGGAACACAGAAGGCGACACAAGAGTGAGACAAGACTGTTGCTTTTCAGATGATCTTTCATAAAGTTTAAAGACAATGCCAGCTGCTTGATTTCCATTTATAATTTGTATGCATTGGCTTATGTGTTTGTACTCTCCTTACTCTCCTGTGGGTGAAGAATGCAGTTCTAGTTCTGCCTAACTTAGGGTATAATTCTTCTGATATTTCACTTTCAGGATGGTTTATAAAGAAACAATTGTGTGGCACTGAAATTTGCAAATTTATGAACTACTTCTTAGCTTGCCTAATACCAAGCAGCTTACACATTGAAGACACAGGCCTGAAAAGGTAGATATTTCTGCAAGCTCTGTAAAATGTAAACAATATATGTATAGAAGATTCAAGACAAAACTTAGTGAAGTCCCCTGAAAACGCAAACCACATAGTCCAGCACTGTCAATTCCATAAGGTGGCTTGAGTAAGCACTTGTCAACAGAGAAACTCACCAGTTTTATGGTGCATCAGCAGATTTACTAACCACAGTGGCATTTATAGCTGACATCAATACTAACATCTGGAATTCTGCCTCCAGAAAATGCAGAAGATGAAAGCAGATTCTAACGCAACCCATTATATACTGTCTGCTATGTTAAATCATCTCCCACTCAATTCTAGCAGATGTCAGGTTATAGAATTTTTTCTTCATATTAATCATTGGACAAAAGCAACATATCAGTTATCCTGAAAGGAAAGATCAGCTCTGGAAGGATTAAAATTGACAAACAAATTTACAGATCACTGAAATTAGATGGTGAAAAAGTGATGTAGCGCAGACATAGTTGACAGTGAAGTTCACAGGTGTTAGAGGGTACTCCCACAACCACCCAGCCAACAATAGAAAAACCACTTGTCACATCTTGATTTGTAGCTCAGAGGCTGGCCTCAAGAAGGACCCACTGCCTAGATTATGCGCCTACCATATCAGAAAGAGGCAGCCTTGTTGCATGTTTGGTTTCCCATGTTCAATGACCGACTAATTAAAACAAAAGTTCTTCATCAACGTGAACGTATCACATACTAGTACAAGGAAGGTCCAACATTTTAAGAAATGGGCTGCTTAGAAACTAAACATACTAAGAAGCCATGTGCTTCATTCACATGTTACAACCAAGTAACAATCTGAAGTCCATTAAACTCTATGGGGAAAGGTTACCCCTACTGCCTTATTACAAGACATGAACAAACAAAACAGCACCACTCAATCCCAGCTTTCCATATTCCTATAACAAAAAGCAAAGCAACTCACCATCTTGTGCTGGTAACCCTATAGAGTCCTTGTCTCTGGGAGTGTTGAGAACACTGGGTGGCTGGGAAGATGAGCGGGGTGTGGAGCCTGGTGTTGTGCGGCTCATCTTCACATTATAGTCAGATATCAGCTGACTGCAGGCGTGGTGACCCTGGATGACGGCACAGTCATCTGCTGACCAGCCTGCGAGGGTGATTGGAAAGAGAGAATATATGCATTGGTTAAATAGAACAATTTATGCAGTTCTCTGCATGATGGAATACAGAGTTAGCAGCCATCAATGAGATCTTCTGTTGTTGTCCTCTAAAGACCATATGACATTCATGTAAGGATGTCTTACTGATTCTCAACTGATGGCAGATAGCAGGTGTCTAGGAGGAGGTTGCTTGTTTGAACATAATTTTGTTCTTATTCTCTAGACTGGTCTTTTGTTGCAAACTTCTTGTTGCATACATACAAATAAAGATTATAAAATGACAATGTGGGCACTTATAATAAAACCTGGTAATGTTAATGCATCAGGACTTCTTAAACTGTGATCCCAGAGGATTAGTCCACAATTTCAAGTCGGTGAGATGTTCATGCTTCTGAGTAAAATCTGATCTAGAAAATAAACGATTCAGGACCAGATAATTAGAACACAAGCATTTTGAATACATGGATTCAAGGTTGTGAGGTCTCAATGTATGTTTACATTTATCAGCTTTACATTATACCAAACAGGACAGAAAAAAAAAAAATATTATGAAATACCTCTCTTCAGAAACAATGATCTCAAAGTTTAAGATAATAATTAAAACAACAAAACACATTTAAAAAAAAAAAAGTGTGTGAATTTTTCTGGAAGATACTCACAATATCCACAACACAAGAGGGTTAACAATGCAATCCTTAATCTCTATCTAACATAGGATTAGGGAAAAATGAAGGTACTGAGAGAGGAAAGACTTCTGCAGGCAACAACTCCTGAAATAAGAACATACTAAAGAGGGATTATCTTGATGGGACAGGATGAATTTCATTTGGATTATTTACCCCTAACCCTAACCCTACCCTTACCCCTAACCCTAACCCTACCCTTACCCCTAACCCTAACCCTACCCCTAACCCTAACGGGTTGTTGCCTGCGGAAATCTTGCCACTCAGAGATGTACCAGCTTTCACCTTTGGAATCCTTGTGCACAGTATCAGCATTGTACTCCAACAACAGCTTCACTAGACTTATGGAGCCATCTTGGCATGCATACATCAGAGGGGTTCTGAAATAAATATTGAAACATAGAGAAAAAGGAAATGGAAAAACCAGAGGCCTTAACCCATGACCTTACACCTACAGGGGATGAAATATTGGGTTTTCACATCTTAGTTTACCAACAGAATAGAGTGAATCAGAATGATATAATCTAAACACCCTGATTTGTATGTGAAGTGCAAAAAAATTAAAACTATTCAATATACCTGCTAATACAGATGGACATTTCAAGTCATGCTAATATTGTACCACATATATACATACATCACTCACAAGTGTATGAGATTACTTATTCGTGATTATTTAGGTAACAGAGAAAATATCATTGGGACAACATGAGGATTGTCTTCATGAGACAAGTGCTTAAAATGAAAGTGTCTCAAAATTTATTGGCTGATTGACAGTGCGGATTGTGTCACTGGCTTGGATTAACATTCTTCACAAGCATCCAGAGCTGTGACTAAATCAATTTACACAACTAACCTTAAATTTGTATCTTCCACATTTACATCAGCTCTTTCCTTCAGTAATAAACGACAAACATCCTCAGCCTTGTTCCTCACTGCCAGGTGCAAGGGAGAAAAGCCCTCCTAAATAAAATTGAAAGAAAAGAAAAGTTTGTCAACCTATAACAGAACATTCAGTAAGAAGCAAACATCTTAGCAAACCTTACCTTTAGAGATGATGGAAGTGACTGCGCCAATGTGAAATGTAGGAGAAGGATTGTTATCAGAACTATTTATTATCGGAATGGTGTTGTTGGGGGGTGGGGGAGATCTCATCACTACTAATATCTGAGGTGGGAGACCTTCTCCAGCCTGAACCCCTTCCAATAGGTAATTTTTTTCAAACCAGAAGTGATGCTGCTTAATTTAAGATAAACCCACATCTTTTAAGTCTTTGATGATAAAACTGAGCGGCTGGGAGATAAAGAAAGACAGGTTCTTAACTAGAGTGAATTCTTAAATGAATTGCAAGAGGTGCAACTAGTCATTTCATGTAACTGAGATCCTTGCTACTGGCATCTGTTAATCCTAACAATGCTAACTTCTTTCTTTGAAGGCACCTTCAATCTTTCACAAAGGCGACTTTCTTTAAAGCACTGCAATGTGTATTCAAAGTAGAAGCAAGTAAAATTTACAGTAGACCACAGAAGTATCTTTTCTTGTACTGAACTTCAAGTCCAAGTTTTGGAAACTCAGTATTCAGTGTCACAAGAAGATAATTATGATGAACCAAGGAAGAACTGTATTACTGTGAGCACAATTCAAGTGAAATCACTTGCATTTAGTGGCAGACTCTGAATTCTGACCTGAGTTCATTATTTTTCTATAAAAATCTGAACTCAACTGTTTTCACACAATACTGAATTTACCCAACCATGATTACCTAACCCATCTCCCCTTCCTCCCCCCCCCCCNCCCCCCCCACAACCCCCACCTGAAAGTTAGTTATAACACATTTGAGTGGTCTCTGTCCGCAACTATAATCCTATGTATGCTTTGATAGTAATACTAATTTGCCAAAGTTGTGTCCCCGGATGCTTTTCCTCATAAAACAAAGTATTAAGGGATCAAAAATGGCTGTTTAATGAAAGGCCCACCTTATTTCTTGAGTTAAGTGATACCCCGCCTTTGATGAGCATGTTGATAATGCTGAGATTTCCTGTTTCCACAGCCAAATGTAGAGGGTTGTTTCCTTGGGAGTCCACAGTATCGATGTCCACATGGTAGGATAGCAGCAAGTTGACACATCCTTCCTGCTGGAACTCCACAGCCTGAGAAAATATGAATATCAATTTTGATTGTTCATCAACAACAACAGCAACAGCAGCAGCAGCAGCAACAGCAACAACAACAACAACAACAACAACAACAACAACAACAGAGAAGGCAACCTTTTTACTGTCAGCTAAGCATACAGCAGTCTCCTATTAATTGTATGTTGGCTGTTGCAGAAAATTATGCATGAAGCTTCGAAGATGCTTCGCATGAAGCATGTAATCATGCATCAGTTTGGTGTTGTGGTTAGTATGGGTGTGTATACCCAAAAGAGTACATGTGTACGAAAAGCAGGAACACCGTAAGTTTTGATATTTTACAATTATATAAGACCAAATTTAATATAACATTCCATGAATGGGATTGCCATGGGTGAGCATGGGAAGACAAAAAAATAAACTGTAGTCTCTTTGATAATGACAGTAACAGAGAGCAATATGTTATTTAGAGCTGTGTTCGCAATTAACTGTAGTGCTAATGAATACCCAGGGAGCCCTTAAAAGGTTGACCTTAACAGCCAATAAAGATCCAAACTATTTGTCTGAGATAAACCCTCCGCAATTTCTCCACTCTAATTGTGGTAGACAGTTCCTGAGGGACAATCACTGCTATGCTATGCATGAAATCTAAAGACCAGACAATCAATATTAATGCAGGAATAGAGAAAGGTGTGTGACAATGTAGTGTCGCAAAGTTACTCTTGGTATACATACAAGTTTGCAGTGAACAAGTTTCACTGATCACATGAGGTTTATCCAAGCACTTCTAAAAGAAAACATATTATTACAAACACCAATACGAAGTAAAAACATGTGGGGGNGGGGGGGGGTGGTGGCGGAAGGGAGTGCTTCAAGGGAAGGAGTGTGTGGGGTAAATGAAAAGTTTTATTCTTGCAGAATGGCCAGAATAAATAAACAAATAAAGACCAACAGTGATAAACTTAAAGATCAATAGACAAAATCTGATTGGTATAATTATATATATGACAATCTATCGAAATTCTTGAGCTTTGATAAATAAAATCTATATTTGCAAACGCACTTTCTTCTGGAATTTGAATTCCTGTCTGACATGATCAACTCATCTGTCGATAGTTACTATAACATCTGACCACAGCAGTCCACAATCGACCACAGGGGGTGCAAGTGACATAATTCAATGGCGGCTGCTGACTACGTTGATGACGCAAATAGGTGCTATAGATCTCGCGGAACTAATCATAATACCGCGTCAGCCAGGTATCGATGATATCACATCGTTCCCTGTCCACATACCTTCAAGACCCACCACCACTGACAATGGACAGTGTCCTTTTACCCCAAGTCTGTGGGAAATTGAAGAACATAAACTGAGCACAAAACTGGTGACAAACCCAAGACTACGACTAGAAGAGCGCGGTGATGTGAATGATGCGTTCTCATTCAGACTGATATAATATTGGGTAAGATATAGGCAGGGATGGCAACAGATGATGGCCAAGTTTTGGACTTCAGGATCAAAAGATGGGTCTCTGTTCAAAAAGGAAGTTGCTTTGCCATTTTTTCCTGCTCATTTGCCTGATTTTTGGTTTTCCGAAAATTTCTGGCATTCTGTCATCTCTGTAGGAAAATCATATTTATTGGCTCTGGGAATCGATAGTTCTTGTATTACGAGCATGCATGGAAACTCTGACATCATTGTACATCTCAAAATGTAAACAGAAATACTTTCCTAATGTGACTGTATTAAGTTAGACCTAACGAAAGGGAACGCGGAATTCAAATATCATAAGGCAAACGCAATTGCAGGTAAGAATAACACTCTCCTGAGGGCAAAAGCAATGAATGAGGTACTATATACTATTATATAATTTCCATTTATTAGCAGAGCAAATTATAATAGTACTTTCAAATGGTGTGGTATTTGTATTGTTACGATTGACCCTGTTCTCTGCTACTGACCAATCAACTGACCACACCAAGACTGGCGTATTAGTCTCATTGTACCCTCCACTTATAGACTCTCACTACTGTACTTTTGAGATTAACTGCTTGGCAATTATTATGCTTCAGCATAAGAACCCTGGTCCATTCTTCATGCTTTCTTTCTCTCGCCTGTTGGGCCCATTCATTTCCATTATTGCCTTCATGTTCAGAGCTGTGGGACTCTTGTTAGTGTTTGGGTCGGTGACGGTGGATTACCCCGTGGGATTGGGGAGGGGGTGGAGGTGAAGGGACAGGAGGAGGAAGCAGAGAATAGATGGTGGGGGGAGGGGTGGGGGAGAAACAATTGCTAAGTTCTCTAAGGAGGGTGTATATGGAAAGGGACAAAGGACGGGTGAAGAAAGCTGAAAGAGAGAATATCATAGCAGAGTGAAAAGACTGCTGCATTATTGCTTTGTTAATTTTATGCGACACGCTGTGTAGGCCTGCTGTGCTGAATAAGAGCAAATAGCATGTGAGACACACACACACGCAAATTGGTTCACTGTCATTTCCTATCAACTCCACAGTTAAAGGTTAGTTATACCGACATAACTTCGTGGTGTTTACCATTAACTTGATGAAAGTTTATTATTACTGCATCAGAACCTGTAAATCAAACATGCCTGCTTACTGATTAAGGCGCAAAAGATAAAATGATAGTCTCTTCCACCTTTGCAGATCAGAATCCTTCATTGCCGCGCCGCTCTTATCGGCACTTGTCTACGTCATCATGCGAGTAATGCCCGCTGTAATGATGCAAACTCATACAAAATCATTTGATTCGGGCAATGGGAAGTTTTAGTTTCCAAGGGCGTGCGTGTTTTGGCAACAAATTTCTTTCCCATGTTAGAAGAATTGTAAACTGAGTCTAAATAGGTCCAGATAGGTATCTGGTAGCAGGAAACAAAGAATACACCTCTGACACCAAACATCTGTGACAGTGATTGTGTCCTTCCAATACCCAGATGGAACTGCAGCCTTTGATAATTTTATTCTGTTTATAATTGTCAATACAGTGCTAGGGATGGAAAGGCCACATCTCCCCCGATGCAAACACAGGGATTTTATTATGAATCGATATTGTCACCTGCGGCGGTACTAGTTTAATCGATTGATATATTCATGTCCCAAGAAATGAGCATGTCTTCCTGTACTTTAGAACGCGGCGAATCACCGCATTTTGGAATGAGGAGGGGAGAGAAGGGGTAATGTTTTCGCAGCGATAAGCACATCTAAAACTGAGAGCAGGCTAGCAGGCCAATTTCGACAGCCATTTCTATCTCATGTCCTAAATCTCAATATTTTCTCCACTCACCCC
>JAWQUT010000209.1:1110213-1124533 GCA_033807755.1 Ellobium chinense
ACACACTTACACACTTACATCACTCTCTCTCTCTCTTACACACACACACACACACACACACTTACACACTTACATCACTCTCTCTCTCTTACACACACACACACACACACACACACACACTCTCTCTCTCTCTCTCTCTCTCTCTCTCTCTCTCTCTCTCTCTCTCTCACTCTCTCTCTGCCAGGCTGGTCTATTTCGCTGACCTGTTAGCCTGACGACGCTTACTGCTTCATGAAGAAATCGCCCTATTCCCATCCTTCCCTTGCACAGTCTTTGTTTCACAGCCATGGTATGCGCCTTCGTCCATACATCGCCCTCGTTCATTTCTCTCTCTTCTTTTACAACACAAATTCGCACTGCACTATATTCTTTCATCAATGCACCCCCTTCTCCATCACCTATAAATGATATTTAACGAATCATACCTTCCACAATATATCAGTCGTATCACCACTGTCAACCCCCATGCCGCTCAACTTCAGGTCTCTGACAATTAATGCCTTACAAATCGTACCTAACATCTCAGTCTAGATATCCTAAACACAGTCAGGTGAGCCATTTTTGTACGCAGTGGAGATGTATATTTTCCATCACAAAAGATAGATTCTGAAAGAAAGAGATCTTTTCCTTCAAAAGGTCACATAACATAATTCTGGGTTTTTCATAAGCATTTCTTTCTCAAAAGCCACTGTCACTCAGAATTTCAACAGGATTGTAGTTTTTGGGTGCATACAATCGAAAGACATCTGCCAACGCGTCCCCAGCATTAAAGACCATGAGAAAGTTTGGAGATTGGGGAGTTGAGAACAAAACACACAGCTCTCTCTCTCTCTCCTCAAAAAAAAAAAATCTGCATCTTCTGGCCTCCCCTTCAACGTTTAATTTCCAAGGGTAGTGGGTACATAAAAAAAAAAAAACACCCCAAAAAAACAACAAACCTCTAGTAACCTCCGATGCATGAACAAAAACAATACACACAAGAGGGTCAAGGGACGAAAGAACCAATAAACAACAGACAGGTAACAGTCGAATGGGCTTTGATATTTAATGACCAGAGTACTCAGAAAAGATACGAAAGAATCTGAACGACGATTGCTCGATAAACTCCATCCAAACAGTTCGCGTCTGTCAGTTTACACGTAAAGGAATGGTGTGTGCATGTGTGTATGCATGCGCACAGGCGTATGTGCGGATATGCACACAGATATATTGACAAAATAAGATTTTACGAGTGTACATTAGTAAACTTCGTCGACTTCCCCCGGCCCCGCTTCTCCTGCCCATACACAGATGGAAGTGAGATTTTTAGTATCTTATGATCGATCTGTTAATGTCACTGGCCAACAAACAAGCAATCTTTACGTATCTAAATGAAAGCGCACTCTCCCTTTCACTAAACTCTACCGCAACTTGTTCACCTAGGCTTGGGCACGCTCCAAGTAAGGCGATCCTAACCGTATGCCAAGCTCTGGAATCCCAGGCACGCAACCAAACGGGGATCTCAAGGTAAAAGAACGAACGGCGTAGCGCGTAAAAAGACTGGACATGCTGTTTCACGTTTGATCCCATTCATGGTATTAAAAGTTACAGCGCCTGCTTTGACGCTTTGTTGGCATAAGTAATTCCCGGTATACAACTCAAATAGTGGCTGCCGACCGATATTAGCGTAGGGTCCGCGGCAAAGCAAGGGTTTCTTGTATCTAGATTTAATCGTTGTGCGTGAAATGGTGGCGAGAAGTGGGAGAAGCGAAACAACGGTGCACAGGGATGGGGAAAAGAGAATGAGGATGGATAAAGAAAAAACAAAAAGCACAAGGTTGGAATGAGGCAGGAAAGAGGAAAAGAAAATGACACAAGAAGACGAGGCAATGAAAGGACTCGGAGGAAAGAATGAAGGAAGGATGAAAATAAGAAGGAAGGAAGGAAGAAAGAAAGAAAGAAACAAACAAACAAAGAAGAACGGAATGAAGGAAAGAATGAAGGAAGGAAGGAAGGAAGGAAGGAAGGAAGGAGGGAAGCATTTACATCTTTATCCGTTATATGAAAGCCATTTGAAGCACGCATAAAGAGAGTGTATTTTAATCTGTCAAAGACTCAATGTATGTAGGAGCGACAGGACCTTGTCATAACATTGGAAATCGCATGAACCGGAGAAGTTCAGACTGCACCGACAATGGCAGATAGGACGAAGGTTGGACATTAACTAGTAACATCACTACAAGCGCCATTTTTCTAAAGGCAAGGTAGAATATGCACCGCTTACCTTTACCGGAAACGGCATTAGTACGGCTTAAAGACGAAAGTGTAGGGCACATTATATGGACATATTATTTTCATAAAGGTAGACCTGAAAGACAGCATGGCATCATCGTCCAAGAGTAACGGGGACGGAGAGGCGTGAGGCCCCTAACTCAATCCCCTTTCCCTACAGCTTAGGACTCTCCCCGACTCAGCAAGCATTTTGACCAATTAATTGTCTCCACAAATAAACAACCCATGTTTGGCTAATTCCCATTAAAACAAAGAACGCAGTCGTGTATCATGTATGTTACAACAACTGAAGAAAATCACGCACACATCGACAAGATTTCGCTTCTGAGATATTCCCCTGCTTAAACTAGACTATTCTGGAGCTGGTCGGTACTTTGTGTTTATCTTTTCATGCAGATGCAGTGTAAAAGCGCAGCTTCGAACATTCCGATCAGGGTGTATCCTTCACATTCAAGACGGCATGGCAAATCAGAATTGAAATTCAAATGGGAAGATCAGAAGGCTCAGTTCAAAGTGCAGCATTACAAAACATTTGCAGACTATAGTTTTCGTGCCACGTTTTCACAGTGCCAGCTATTCTATAGAACGCATACCACATGACAGAAGAAAACGTATCTTAATGTACCTTGATGTTGAAGACTTGAGATAGCACAGAGCCCCTTTCACAGAGCAGCGCTGCGAAACCACGAGAATAATACAATCTGGATGAACGAAAACGGATAGAAGGACATGCGGGAACTGCATAATCATCGACTCTCTCCTCTAATCCACAAGCCATGTACACGCTATAGGGAACACAGTTCTTTCCTCAAATACCGTAATACAACTAGAGAATTAAAACGAACTACAATGTAAAGAGGGAGCCGAGAAATGACAGATGTGCAGGGGGAAAAAATGCAAAAAAAATCGGACAAGTTAAATGCAGAATGTGAATACCACAGCAGTGATATTCCTGAAAACTGTTCAGCTTGACAGAAGTGTGGAAAAAGAATGAGTTGCAGCTCACAGAAACCCCCGCCCTTGCATTTTGAATTTCCAAGATTATTGCGGAAAATGCAGCAACTGGAATACTGTTTCGAACATTATGGCGGCTCCCAGTGACGTGAAATGTAGCGCATATCAGTAAGGACAAAAGGATAGGCTCACTTTTTGAACTGATTAAATCAGTATCATTATTTCGTGACTGCTCACTGTTACAAAGCCATTACATAGTCGCAGATTGTGTTACAGTTCTATTCCATATATGATGACCCCCAATTACGTGATATAAGAAAAAAAAATCAGTTTTCATGAAGTTCGGAACAGCTAATTTGGTGCTTTGTTTTGTCACATGACCAAGGGGCTGTTCAATCACACATTGGTTTATTTACATGCCTGGCTGCTCGCTATTCACCAAGAGCAGCCTGGCATGTGCAAAGCACTGTGAACATCTTCGAGTGAACGACAATCCCTAAGTCATGTGACAGAATTGAAACTGCAAAAGCCTCAGCTGTCCCTCATGACTGATGTTTTGGTACATCATTCTACCTGGGGCTGAGTTGTTTTTTTTAAAAATTCAAACAATGAAAAGGGAAACATGCAGACATTTTCCACCCCCTCCCCCCTTCAAATCAAAGTCACTGATTACTGCAATCGTGCCACGATGGAGGGTGTATTGTGTGGTTCGGAATGAGGGTTCAGTGATGGAGAAAGAGGCGACACCCATGTACTCCACCTCTCCCTCTCCGCCCCAATCCTTAATTTGTTCTCTTAGGCAATCACTTGATCACTTTTCACTGTGACAGCCCTATGACACTTTACTCGTCCATTCTTTTACATTCCTTCGTTTTTAATTCCAGTTTAACCTGTTTTACAAGGCTCCTCCTACCCAGAACTAACCGGCATGCGTGGCTTGCCTGGTCTTGGGAGGTCTCTGACGGATCTTCAAACATTGTTGTCAGATAAGAGTCAATTCAAATTACTGTTTGACAATGCCATTGCGTCTTAAATTCAACCTCTTGTCACACAATAGGCTCGCATTCCAGAGTGACTATAACTTGCCAATCGGGTTATTCCATGAAACTTGTGCAGCCAGTAGCCACGAAATCTAAACTACAACTATATGGTGAGACGTCTTGCTTGATCGGCTTTTATTCCATTTATTTACTTACTTTTATGAAAGCATATTATCATCACTGTTATTATTTTGGTGTGCTAGTTGTTGATGTCACTAACTGAACAGTTCTCGCGTGGAATGAACATTCATGCACCGGTGCTTTAGCTATGTTCCCTATAAACTTACTATCATGAGAAGTGTAGATAAGAGAAAAAAAAAGGAGATGGGAGGAAAAAAAAGTAATATGTCTTATGGTTGCCCAGACCACACAAAGGCCCTGCAAATGTCTTCCAGTCAGTTCCACTGGTGTATCATTCTGTACTGTCATAGTGCTTCCTCATGCGCCCCGTTCCCAACTCAGTATCCTTTATGGGCCCTCATCTTCCCAACTTAGCGTGCGCCTTCTCCAAATCCTCCCCTTAGATTCCTTGTCCCACCTCTTCCCTCCTTCCCAATACGCTTAAATTGTCGACTGACTATTACTAAGTGTAAATGGTTGATCAGTGTTATAACCACTAGAAGATCACGCTGACACTGTTTCGCCTTTCTTGACCGACTTTTCACTATCATCAATTTCAATCGACCTATCTATGCCGACACTGGCCAGGCTTGCAACTCACTGGACTGATTGTGTAGTGTTTCCATTATCGCGTAAGTTGTAACGGAACTTTCACTGAAAAGTCAATTCGGTAAATCAATCGCATTCGATTGGACAACACTGACTCTTTCAGTGATTATTTTGTTTTTGTCCAGCTCTAGACTAGACTAGCGTTCTCGATGCCAACATTTGTCACGTAAAAAAAGAGTACGTGAAATCTTCTCAAAAACCCCAACTCGCCAAACTAATTTCGATGAGCAACAACAAAGCTTACGTTTCGAGAAAGATAAGGCAGCACTCTTAGATCGCTTCATGTTCAGTTCAGTTCAGTTCATTCCACCGGCGTCCTATATGACCAGGCTTATACTGTTCATGATTTTTATTTCAAAACTTTTTTGTAGTCAATAGGACATAACCCCCTTCCCCCAAGACATTTCTTCCTCCCCCCCCCCAAAAAAAAAAAGGGGGAGGGGGAAGGGGATTTCGCTCCATAATTACAACACGAAGAGTCACAAAAGATTTTTAATTCTCTCATTTTTCTTAGAGTTTAAACTTTACACGAGAAATGCATTAAAGTATTCACTGTAAAGAAGTCTTTGTACTTCAGTTGTGAGAATTTAAGGACAAAAGGTCTGGCGGATTTGACGGGAATCCCAGGGGGTTGGCGGCGGTGTGGCACTAGAAAAATGAGAGATAAGACATACATATGGAAAAGGAATATCTATTGATCCACAAACATGTTTTTTTTTGTTCAAATATAAAACACAGGGAAGAAAATCGAGAATTTTTTGTTCCCACAACGAGAAGCCCTGTGTCTGATTACACCTGCTGTCACCAAAAAATCAAAGAGCTTGTGTGGTGTCACCGCCTATACCCTCCTCGCTATCTTTAATGGAAGAGCAAATACAATCAATAGTGCCGCCACGACATCATAGCATTTATGAGTGAACTCCTGCCCGGCTGTAGTATACAATGCTTTTCATAAGCCAAGCCCTTGTCATCAGATCCAATGCACTTCCGGACCGACCCTTCTTTTTAACATTAATATTTAATCGAGACTCACTCCAAGCTCTATGTCCCATCGGCGAGTTCATCAGATGCCATGAAACTACAGCTGTGACTTTTTCAAAGGAATACATGTATTCTGTCCTTATATTATACGGACAAGTAAATACAACTATATCTGTTGTTCTGCTCCTCACGGATAGGCACTTATTATGCTTCATAGCGACAGGAATTGCTTCTTAAAGTATCTAATCATTCGATAATACACTCTCATTACTAATCTAGACAAGTTTGTTCCATCTTCTTAACCTTATTCACTCATAGATGAGAAATGACAATCATTAGAAGATTTATTGTATATTATATTCGACGGCTAGAGCACTGTGTGTGCAAATGATACCTTCCTCTCCTTCCCGCTGCACGATGGCATTTCATTATATTGTTATAAGTATCAACACTGGTCAGTGACGGCTTTATTCATACATCTTCTACACCATTAAAATTAACAGATGGGCGACCATAATCAATGAATAAAATATATTAGCACAAACAATCAGGTGGGGCTATGCTACGATCATGGCTACACTGTCCGACTGCCTGACTGACTGACTGACGGATTGACTGACTGACTGACTGACGGATTGACTGACTGACTGACTGACTGACTGACTGAATGAATGAATGAATGACTGACTGACTGAGAGTGATTGACTCTAGCTCTTGGCTTCTCCATAGGCGCATACGCTGGCTAGAGCAAGGCGACAGTATTCGCCGGACCACACTGTGTCCCTAAATAAATTCTTAACCGACAACAGCTTGGCACTACCAACGCCGACCCTTGTTTATTATATCATGATAGGGTTCCTACATGTGAGCAGTCGGGAAGTGTGTCAGGGTAACGGGTGTAAACTAGGCTCACACGTGAACATTAGGGAACATTATTCAGACAGTAGGTATGTAAGAATTAAACGGCTGTGAAGTTAGCGTCCCTATGGTGTAGTGGTAGCACGTTCAGACTTGCAAGCTGAGAGATCCTAGGTTCGATTCCCGGTCGACAAAGGAAAAATTTTTTAGAGTTAATTTTTTTCGGCCTTATCTCTCAAAATCGATCTTTTACAGTAATTTGGCGAAATCCTTGACGACACATTTCCCTACGTAATGTGCAACATCTGAAACACTGTCAGACTGGGCTCACATTCAGAACGAGAATTTGCCTTGCCACCCGATTACACACTTTTTGGCGAATGGATAGGTATTTTTTCCGAGAATATCCGAAAACTTTCCCAAGATCCCAGACACTTTTTCCAAACGATGTGTTATGTTGTAAATCAAGGTGTCATTCATTTACGTTAAAAAAAAAAAAAAGGCTGGTCACAAGGCGAAATGTTATCATTAGAAAACAACAATGGTCCTTCAGAAAAACAGGCATCTGGTGCCCACCAAATACGAGGAACCAACATGAATGAATGACAATAAATAACTGACATCGAAGGTTCAATTACACAAGCATTCCCCACATGCTGCAGTTATGTTCACCATAGCTTTCTAAAAAGTTTCATTTTGAAATTCCAAGAGCTACCATTACCCGTAAGAACCATCCCAAAGGCCTAGACCATCCGGCCTCTATATCTAGCTGTCCGTTATAATTAATAGATGAGCACTGACGACCCGCGGATAATCAATCGTAAAATACGAAGGCGATCGCAGACACCGGTGACTTATATAATCCGCCCATATGGTGCTTCTACTGCGAGCATCTGAACCGTAACAACGACAGCGGAAGGTCCACTGCTTCTTACGAAGAAAATAGAGTGAGAAGGAGGAACAGTCAGAGAGAAACAAGACTCAAAAAGATGGGCGATGAATGAGAAAACCAAGCAGAAAAATCAGAACCTCAAAAACAGATAACTAATACGCTATGATGATCTATATCTAGGCGCTTGTCCTGTTCTCTCTCCTCAGACAGTAACACTCTGAGAGATACCAGGGACAATTTTAGCTTGAGCTAACTTTTATCAATGAACAAAGGATATAAAATTTCAGACTCCACATATCAATTACACCAATCGAAACCTCATATAGCAGATGCATGCTTTAATTTCAAGCTAACAGATGATGACTTTTCTGTTGGATGACACAGAAACAATAGTTTTGCAAGAATTCATATGATTTTCGCGTGACTCACTCCGGTACCATTATTGCCAGCTAGGATGGGTCTCATTCAGGTTCATGAATTAATTATGGGGTTGTTCCTTTTGGTCCTGTACATTCTCTGTGCTGCCTGACTGATAGAGCAGGTGCACGAGACAAGCTCGTACCTGCATGATTTGGACACATCACTCGTGGTTCTAACTGTGCAAACTATAACATTCATTTTACTTAATTAAAGCTCAGATAATAATTTTAATATCACACAACATAAATCACATTTAATTCCTGCTGTAACCTCTTGGTGCTCAAAGATTAATGAGTGAGTTTTTTTTTCCGTTGGCACATAAATGTTTCTAATTATATCCAGACTATTACTAATGCTGAGATTGCCTTTGCTGTAACTTCCTTTAAAACTCTGTACAACTCAGCTTTTGACAGAATAGTCATGTATAATTTGAACTAACATGTGTAAATATCCCCAAGAGCAATGATGAACAGCAGTCTCTCACATCACTGTATCCCTGAATGGATGTGATTTCAAATTCAAGATAAAATATATGCAACTAACCTGTTGCAAGTCCGTATCAGTCTCCATTTTTGTGTATTTGTATACAAATTAAGTGGTGAAAATCAACGAGAAATCATAAATCTGAGCTTACAGGCCATATCAAACTGCCATAAAAAAGGTGAACTTATCTTAACACTAAAAACTGCTGCTAAAGTGCAGACAATATGTCACTGGGCAGTTGATCAGGCCTCTTCCTGTGGTGCCTTAATAGCTTATTATATTGATTACTACTGGTGCCATGTCAATCAGATCGGATCAAATCAGATCTGTCGTAGCGAAGGATTGAAGGGGAGGGGAAGAGGAGGCTCTATAGATCTTAAGAAGTGACCAGCACTAAGAGGATCTGGAAGCTCAGGGCCAGTACTGATGATGACCACACTCCAAAGGAGAGGGAGAAAATGGAAGAATCAACAAAGAAAAAAAGAAAGCAGAAAAACAATGGAGACCACTCCATTTGAATCCAAATGTGCTTACTGATTTCCTTAATTGAATGCTGGTCTCTCAACTTTTCTCTCCCAGTTAAAAGAAAGGCACGCTTCAGTCTCCAGTATGTTGAATGCCCACTACAAAAACTGACTTAATTTCATTGTTTATTGACATCAAAAATTCAAATTTAATGCAACTAAAAATTTGCACTCATTAACAGATGAATATTTTGATTGAAGTTGCCAACTTCAAATAGTCTATGCTATGGTTATGTCACAGGTAAAAAGATAAAAACGCATATTTAACAACAGCATGCCAGGTCTGCTTCCAGCAACCTGGCCCTGGCATATCATTCTTTAAGAAACATTATTTTTTTTGGCTGTGACAAGTGTGTAACTCCTATTTCAATGAAACTTGCAACAACTACAAATTATAACTGTTACTGTGCTCAAAATTTTTATATCAGTCTCTTGAAATTATTAGATTTTCAATAAACTAAAATTATTTTTTTTGGCCAACCAGTATATGACAGGGCTGGTAAGAAAAATTCATTTTGTAATATGTTGGTGCTGGCATACGAACTTCTCTGCTGGCTCCAGTAACACTGAAACTGTTTCCCATTTACACACAATAGCACTTGATGTTAATTTTCCAACAAAAGAAATTAAATAATATATATTATATCATGATATCGTCACCGTCCCCTAATACTGTCATAAATGCAAATCTACCAAAAATCGGTTACGACAGTGTTAGGAGATGGTGACGATATATTTTTTTTTTGAAAAATGAATGGTTATCCTGCAGCAAAATTCTTGTATATTTCCTGTTCAAATCTCTCGGACATCCAGATTTCCCAACAAAAATGTTGGGAGATGAATATTTGACACATGAATATGCAAAAATGTAATTTCAGTGGGGTTGTCAAGATGCCCTTTCAGTGTTTTCTCCAGATCATATGACTTGGGGGAGATATTTCCCCCTTGTCATAAATTTGAGGGGGGATTCTGTACATATTTTAAGCAGGAGTTTAGGTTTGTGTCAAGTAACACAAACTTTAGAATGTATTTTAAAAAAGTGGAGATTGAGGGGGCGTTCAATGTGTTTATAGGGAGATTATGAAATTTTAGGAATGAATAGGGTGATCTGGATAAAACACTATTCTTTTCTTGGAATATGTTAGACTTCTCTTTCGTTCAAAGGTTCATTTCAATCCCACTTCACTCTCTTCCACCCCATCCTGCACCCGATGAAGGGTGATTAGAAAGGGCGAGATTATATCATAATTATCACGCATAATGCATTATCTGTCCAGTAGCAAGACTCATCAGAAAAGAAATGAAATTATCCAGTAATCACAACAGTAAATCAACAAGGGGAATTGAATAATGCATCATGCATTTATCCCACTGAATCATAAAGATGAAAAAGGTCACCCTAATTAGAAAGGGAAAAATCGAGGACAACACAATAAATGCATATTGATTTGACTGATTAACAATACTTCAGAGCGCTCTGACTAATCAGTTCCTTGCAAGGCATATATATGGTAACAAAATCTTACCCGCATCAATGGTGTCCTTGACTGATTGTCCCCTATATTTGCTCTTGCCTTCCATTCCAATAGTTCTTGTACTATGTGCTCATTGCCCTGCACACATGCCAAGTGAAGAGGTGTTCTGCATGAAGATACAAAACCATAATGTCATAAAACATTCAGTTCAACCCTGACATGCTGGCATGTTTTCCTGATAACTGATATAATATAATCACTAATATAATCCTAATAGAAAAAAATGCACAATATTGCACATCTCAAGAGAGATGAACATCCTTTACTCTGCACCAACAAACAATTGTTTAAGATGCTTCGATGAGATTAGGAGATAGATACATTTTTTCAGAAGCCTACAGGATCAGCAAACAGAATTAGGGTCAGTGTTGAAATCTTAAAGACCAGCATGAAATATGAAAAGATGGGAAAGACATGGTGGGAAACTTTATGTGTTTGAATTCAATTGTACAATTTACATCGGAGTTTCTATTTCTGAAATTATGAAGTAAAACATTTCATACCATGCAGAAACTTTGCAGATGGTTAGCTTACTCAACTTACTGTCTCTTGAACATTACATTACAAAAACATTTAGTATTTGAAATATGAATGCAAATCTATCTGAGTTGAGGCTAATACTTCATGGTCATCTATAGTTGAAATTGTTTGGTTCTAACTATAGATCTAGATTTTATAATGTTAAGTTTTGTGCTGGCCAATTAACTAATTTTTATATTCTCCTGGCCTTTTTTCTTCTCTGACATATTCAAAGAAGCAAAAAAGTATTTCTACTAATGACAGCTGATATAACCCACAGGTATAAACAATGACAAACACATCACAGCTTAGTGTATCCAAACACAGAGAAGTATACAATATGTGTAGATCTGAGGTGCAGTGCATGTGTAAATGTGTCAAGACCATAACCTTAAGCTTAAAAGTGAAAAAAATTTAATGAAATTATAACACCACAAATTAAAATTCTTTTACTGAAAAATATAGAACATGCTGGTCAGCAGCATCTGGAAAAATGAGCTCTAGATAAACAGAACATGTAGCAACACTAACAGTTAACCCTGCATTTCTGACCTACTTTCACACATCATCCAGATGTGGCACATCAATGATTGAAAGGGCTATTCTAAACTAGATCTAGGTCTACCCCTTGCACCACACAATTTGCTTTTCAATAATTTAACTTACTTTCTTCCACTCTGCAAGAAAAGCCACTGCCAGCATTGCCATTAACTAAATTAGTGAATAACTGAAACTGGAATTTACAGAACAGGGTCTAGTCTAGACTATCTATAGTATATCAAGTCTGAAGTTAGTATCTGTGCAGTGCAAGTTCAGTCTCTCTCACATCATCACATGCATAGTTGCCTTCCTGTTTCTCTCTCATAATTATTCAATGATGAATAATAGCAACAACAACAACAGTAACAGCAGAAACAGCAATTGCAATACACACCTGTTTTCCTTATCCAAAGGGCTTGGATCCTTCTTAGCCAGTTGTTTCACTTTGTTCAGGTCGCCGATCCATGCAGCTTTGTGAAGTTTTCCTAAGTCTTTCTCTTTCACCTCATATCCAATGTTCAGAGAGGCTACTGATCCTCGAGTAGAACCTGACTTCGGGGACGCCTCACCACTCCGAGCTGGAGATCCTCTTCTAACCTTCTTCCACAGCTTCTTCATTCTCGTAACTAAGAACGCCTTGTCATTTGAAACATTCCATCACCGCTTGTCCACCATTTTTTGTTGCTACAGCTAAGGAAGGCGACGAATATAATGCAACAATGACTATTGACACGTCAATGACTATTGACAAGTGCGAATTTCGCATATTTTATGCGCCTGTCGCCACAAAGAAATACCATTCTTATATATCTATCTGGAACAGGTATTTGTTGAATGGTTCAAAGCACCTGAGATAAAAAGATCGTCAACTTCACTCATTACAAAGTAACCGTATAATTCACTAACCATTTATTTTTCGATACTTTTACGGGCCGCTAGTTGTCATCATCATACCAGTTTGACTTTGATATATTTGATTAATAATTTTCTGTTTTCTTTCGCATATATAAGCTTTTAAATCATTATTTTCAAACACACGGATGAAAATTATTAAAACAAAAATTAAGTATCTCTTAATTTTTAAACCTTACGGTTAAGAGTAATTACAATAGGCATTAGTTATTGCAGTTTATTGTAACCTTAAAAGGGTAAAAATCTGTGCTCATTCTGTTATCAATATGGCTGACACGGTGAAAATAACGCCCGAAAAAGTTAAAAGTCTTCTGTCATCTTTTCTCGTTTCTCCACGCCAGTCAAATGAAAGATCTGGAACGTAAGTTTGATATGTTTGTTTGTTATTCTGAGTCAGTTTTCTGGAGTCTGAGTTGTCTAAGAGTAAGAATAAATTTGTTTTTTATTTCACAGTGGATCGGAATTCGGAAGTATGACAGTATTTCTGGTGGGACCTGTTTCCGCCACCCTAAGGGCTAAAGGAATGACCCTAAAATGCTAAGTTTTTGGGAAAAATTTGGTTAAATGAGGCCTGCCTAGTTAATAGTCTATATGGTTCATCCATTTGTCCAACTTTTGGCATGGTCATCGGTAACGACAGCCATTTAGTTTTGGACGCGGTTATTCGTACAATAGTTAGAATACGATGTTGACACATGCAGCTGCGCATCTAAGCCTTTGCATGCAATTAAAACATTAACTTGAACGACAATAAATGAACATATGGGTTCCAAGGAAAGGTGAACCAGTTTCCAAATCATAATTCATAGGAAAGACCAAATATAACATGAAATTAGGTCAAACCAATCGAAAGCCGCACTTACCCCCTAGGCGGCCGCCATATTTGTTTTGACACACGCAGCTGCGCGGTAGGGGGTTTCCCCTTTAGGCCTGTTTTTCTATGAGATCTGGTGGTGTCATTTGTTGTTGGTTTCAGGTGTAGCCCAGTTGGGAATGGTTTTAAAAAACAAAAAAAAACTTAAACTAGGAAAACTAAATATTGGACAAAACCCAGTGTATATAAAAAAAACAACTAACGAGACCCAAAAAATTAAGGGAAAACAAAACACACGCAAACAAATGAGAAAATTAAAGAGGAAAAAAAAAAAGAAAATGAAGAGGCAACACAAAGAAAAAGGAAAGAATAAAAGAGAAATGAAGACATTATATATTACACAAGGCAAAGTAAACAAAAGTAAACCAAGGAAAATGGAAAAATAAAAAAAAAATTTATTCCTCAAGTGCCTGCTGTGAGCAGGCTGGGCACCAGAAACTGTCTTCTGGGCTCAGGCTTGTGATGGTGGTACAAAAGCGAAGGTGTACCCAGCCTTGGCATTTGCCACACTGTCCCCAAGTGACAAATTGTATGCTTCTGTTAAGGGAAAGGCCAACAGGCTGCCACCTCTTGCACACCACGCACACTTCATCATCCTCCTCGTCGTCTTGAGGTGTATCTTGCGGAGAGCGTGAGGGACCAGCTACACTGGGATCTGAGATCTTTTTCCTCTTTTCTGGAGTGGAAGGTGCAGGGGGTACAAAAGAGGCCTTCCGTTTCCCACCTTTTTTTCCAGTTTCAGTTGATTTTGAATTTTGATTCACAGACTTCTCCTTCTTCTTTCGTTC
>JAWQUT010000209.1:1127517-1151807 GCA_033807755.1 Ellobium chinense
GGGGGGGGGCGTGCTTATATTATTTAGTGAGCTCTCTTTGGCCTACGATTCTTACAACTTGAGAAACAAATTAGGTAATTAAGATGCCGCACAGCAAGACAACTTGATAGACACTATGACAATTAATTAATGTCTCAGGCAATGTTTTCTGCGGTTAGGGGCGGTGCTAGTTGCATCACTGGTCATGAATCAGTCAACATGCTATGAATAGCTGGTCAAAAAGTTGGCACATCGACGCCAAAATCAGTTTGACACCCTCATGTTGGTCAGAGATGAACACGAGAATAATTTGAAGAGTACTCATAAAACCTTTTGTGGTTTGGAAAAAGAAAGAACTGATCTTCACGATCAAAGAGAAAATGAAATGAACCATTGCATTAGCGTACCAATTACCATGTTGAAAATAGCAGCAGGGGTGAGATGGGGGAGGAGATGGAAGAGGGGGATGGGGAGAGGGAGAGAGGGGATGGATGAGCGGACACAATTTCAGAAGTAAAACAAAGACATTATAAAGTCTTTGGGGTGGAGAGTGCGAGAGAGAGCCCCCACTTTTGCCTATTGCTTCTTAACCCTTCCTCTCTCTCTGTCTCACTTCTCTGTTTCTTTCTTTCTCTCTCTCTCTCTCTCCCTCTCTCTTGGGTGCATTTATTATTATAATTTGGATGGCTGGAACACTATTTACGAATAATATTTTTCTGATAATGAAGTTGTTAGCGTGGACTTCTTCTAGACTCTTATCCCACCACTTTCCTTTCCTTCTTTACCCCTTGGTTTCTCTCTCTCTCTCTCTCTCTCTCTCTATCTCTCTATTACCAGAATTGTGCCCTCCCAACCTGTACTAGGAGTCATCTCATTTTCCTCTATAATCATGAAGACTGTTTCCTTGTTTCAAAACCACAAAAGATTTCACAGGTATTCGACAGACTGCTCCCGTGGTCATCTGTGACCAACACAAGGGTGTTAATGTGCCCGCTTTTCTGACTGACACTTGAAAGCATGTTGATTGATTTATGAATAGTGATGCAACTAGCACTGCTTCTAAGTGCAGAAATAAAATCCTGTCCAGCTGTACAGTGTCTAAATTATCTGAAAGTGCTCCTCAAGCAAATGATAATTTTATGTTGTCAGAACTGTAGGCCAGTGAGAGCTCACTAAACCATTCTGCAGAAAACCATATTATAGACTATGCATACATTAATAAAGCGACTCAAATAGTGCTCAGACAGATACTCCTTTTAGCAAATATTTATCCTGCCTTTTTTAAGATTACAGCTTTGCAATCAAAATTGGGTAGTTGTTCACGGTCTTTACAAAAGACTTATGTTGATTATATGAAAACAAGGCAAAACAATTTAACACCATGGATATTTTTCGCGTGTGGATAACTGTCTTCACCTAACGAGTGCTGGCTTGCCTCTCGCTTTTTGATGTCACACCTCTGCTCCACACTAAAGGGAAGGCCAGTTATGGCGGCTCGTGCGATGTGAAAATCCTGACTTTCAAGCAACGTTTTCTCGGAAGCGCTTGGGCGAAGGACACATGTAAGAGGTTGAAAATTTATGACAAAATACAGTAGTGGAGATTTTTAAGGCTGCGAAGCAGATAGCTATCCCTGTCCCTTTAAACATAATTTTTGAGCCTGAGTGGAGTGGATCAAGTTTAAGTTTTACAGTTACACTTTTAATGGAAATTTTGATGTGTGTTCCATATATGGAAGTGTACCTCACTGAGGTTAAATGCAAACAACAGTCATTTGAGTGCATGGTCTTAGTTTACATTACCTGAAATTTCAGTATGAGTATGAGCCAGCCTGAATAAGTTACCTGTATTTGGTTCAGATGGAGTTGGGAGATTGAAACTGCAAAATGGGTTGTGTGCTCAAATGTAAGTAACTTGACGAAGACATATTATTTCCAGAATAATGTTCAGTCTTTGATTATGAAACATTCTGTTACATTACAAGATTTTTTTTTTAATGTTGTAAACCCAAATTTACCTGCACTATCAGGGTCATATAATCAGTAATTGGACTATCAGTTCAGATATCAAACTTATTCTGCGTGATACTTTTATTCTTCAAATTTTTTATCTTTTAGGCTGTCTGATATTGCTGGCAACCAACGGAATACTCATGATGTAGAAATGGCCCGCAAAGCAACGGTGTCCAGTTGTAATAATACAAACATCTTGAGGAGCCATGAGAAATTTCTGGAGCGTCTTGATACCTTCTCAATATCCTTTTAATGGTCAAAGAAATTTCAGGAGAGGGAGGAGGATATCAGTTTTGATAATGATAATAAAAAATGTAATTGTCACTAAACAGAATTCTTTCAAACTTAAGTAAATTTTAGTCATATAATTCGTATCTGTTACAGTGTTTTGTAATGATTTTACGTTTTGTTATTTAATTACTCACAATCTTGACCATGATCAGACATGAGACATTACTCAAGAATATTATATCTCCATACTGTCTTCAAGATGTTATTACAAAAATTTTTGTTCTGCAGTATCTCCAGTGAGCCATGAATTGATAATATTTCTTTAACTGTTTTAAGCACTGACTTGGTTTGGTAAGCCCACTGTTGTAAGTCCCATAATCTGTGCCCGCTTTGGCTGGGAGAATGTGGACTCAGACATGTTGCAGTGTGTTGGATGTAAGGCATTTCTCAGTGGTCAGCTACCTAACAAAGCAGATTCTGAAGCATGTAAGTGTCACAGACAAATGTTTTAACCCTGTTCTTGTCCTGTTTTTAGGCGTTCAGGTGTCTTGTTTGGTCCTGTTGATTCATGTTTATGTCTTGGGGTGTGTGGTGAGGTCTTTGTATGATTCGTTGAGATCATATGTTGAGCTTTCAACTTTCAGTGCTTAAGAATATAAATAATCCCTACCCAGGGGCGAAGTGATTTTTTTTTTGATTCTAACACTTATATCCTATCTTTCTTTGTTTGTGGTTTTTGTTTTTTTTTTGTAGTGGGGATGAGGGGAAAGGTCAAGATTTAGATATCTTTTGATTTTTTCACTAGAAGCTCATTTGTTGCTATCAAAAGTTGCATATTTGTTATGCTGTTATTTTTGGTTCCATCAGATATTTATTTTTCTACTAGAACACAAAACATCAATTACTGATTGTCTGAAACCACAGTGCTTATGTTTAAAAGTAGTATAAGTGCTTTTTGTAAAAGAAATGAATCAGTTTTGAGTTAACTCCTTTTGAACTAACAAAGATCTGAGGAGCCAGTCAGTTATTTGGAAGCCATGGGCTTTAAAATTTAAAAGAGCCGAATCTGGCAACCCTAGCATGATCTAAATCTATCAACCTCTCATAGTTGAAAGAAAAACAAACTTCTGGAAGGCATGCGCTGAAGCGATCTTGTGTAAAATGAAACATAAAAGGCCATTGGAATAGCGGGTAAGCAAATTTTTCTCTCAGATTATTTGCTACCTTTTTAAAAAGTTTTTCTCTTTACATTGCCCTTGGATGCATTGCACTGTGCCTAGGGGAGCCCTGAATCTGTGAGACAGTGTATAGGCGCTCAGATTATCGGTGAAGAAAAGTAGTATAAGTTGACAAAAATGGTATTGTCAATGCTTGTAATTGGCTCATAAGTGAAATAGGGAGAAGGTAATGTTTGGACATTTTTAAAAACATGAAGATTAATTAGACAAATAGATAATTTCTTGGTAATCTCAGATTCATAGATTACATGGACACTATGCCCATGCCCCTACCCCTATAAGTAAACCCGGCCATATAGGTAATTTACTCTTGTTAACACTAGTTACCAGTGTTGAAATTCCAGCATGGCCTTCTCATTACCATTTTGATGATTATCAAGTTTGGAGAGCACATTCCAAACTGGGCCACTATTGAAATCATAACTTTCTTACCTAGGTCTGTCCTCTTTTGAGTTTGTCAGCTGGTGTAATGGTGATTTCTGCATTTTGAAGAGTAATTTCTGTCCATTTGTTTACAGATGACTGCCATTATTTTTACATTATAACACCATTTAGTGAGCCTGAAGTGAAACAAGCTGAGAATTATAAACAATAATGTCATAAAGGACTAGTAAGCAAGTGTTACTGATAATTTTTCTTTCTGTCATAACTTTTTGCAGCAACCTCCAGCTTATATCCATAGTTTATTCGTGTGATGTACTGTTGCTACATTCCTTCATTCTTTCCTCCAGAAACATCAGTTTACGAAATGTCGTGATGTAATATTTCAGATGAAGGAAGTGTAACAAAACTGAAAAAGAATCTGCTGGCTGCTCATGACAAATTCTGTGTACTAGCTGTAAATCCATGTCCTGGTATGTACAAAAAGTGCCTGGCTGTTTTGTTGCTAAATATTTGCTTGTTACTTTATAACATACATATATATACACACACTTGTTATATCCATATGCTGCATTCATCATTATTCCTTGACATACTGTGGGAATCATATTGTATGCTACATCATTGTTTGGAAGTGAGGCCATTTTGTGGGAAATATTTAACAATATTCTATTTTGAAATAGGCCATGGTGAAATAAAAACAGACCTTTTGGATCAGTAAATAACCATTTACATTTTTACACTGATACACAATTTTCATTTTAAATGGATGACTGTTTCTTATAAATCTGTTCTTACATGTTTTTCTGGATTCAAGGAGTAGCTTTATTTAGGCTACTTAAAAGCTGGGAAAGTGATGCAAGCAGTACTTGAATAGTGGAATGAATACAATACATACATCACAGCACTCACTTACTTTTTAACAGTGCGCTCATTATCTGTTGTGGCTTGAAACTGGTACATTCAGCCAGCTGCCAGATATATTGAAATACATTGGTTGTGTCTTAGAAAATGACCCTTATGGATTTGCCTCGTGAACTGGTTGGGACATGGAATACTTGTTATGCCTTAAATATTAATTGTTGGTGAGAGATAAATATTACACTATATTGTGGGTATTTATTTTTGTTTTGCTTTCCCTGCAGAACATTTCTGCCATGTTCCAGTTGATGACCCAGCAAGTCTCCTCTCAAGCTTTTCTGAGAGGGTCACAACACTTAATCAAGTGCGAGACAGACTTCCTCGAATAGATGAAACTGATCTGCAAGCCATGGTCAGTACTTTTCATCTGAATGCAAGCTTTTGATCTTGTCTGTCCTTGCAGTGTCAGATATCAGCTTATTACTACTACAGCCATGCAATTTTTAAGAATTCTTTTTGGTATTTTCTAATTTGAGGTACATATTTTGTTAAAAAACATCTTTGATGAGAAATGTAAGGATGCAGTCACAACTTTGCTATGAGAAAAGAGAAGATTTGCTGAAGGCAAAGCAATGAGTATTTGCCATATTTAATGAGTCCTTATAAACTCAGCTACTCACTGCACTGAGTTAAGATTAGGGAACATTTTATGTCATTGACTTGGGAATAATTTCTATGGCATCACTTCTTATAGAAGTTGTGGGATACCAGGTCAATAGATTATGGTGTATTTTATCAACGCAGGAGGGAAGTGAAAATATCCACACATAGCCTATAGTGTGAACTTTTTCTCTTAACATGGGTATGCGAAGCTGTTTAGGGTTATGTTGTGGACACAACACAAATTTTGGCTGAGTTGAATTAGGTAGTATTCATCTTGTTTAGTATCATCACTTCTTTCAAAATGAATATGTGGAAATTCATTTTACTGTAATAATTTTTTTTCATTATTAGGGATACGACACTGGACAAGGCGGTGCATACTGTAAAAGACATTTGATGCCAGACAATGACATGTCTCCTGAGGTGGTAACTTTAGCATTCACTGGATGGACATGCAGGTGAAACTCCTCTCCCATTTGTGCCTTTACAGTCATTTTTTAACCTCTTCACATTAAGGTGATCATGGTGCTCGCTTGTCCGCTGAACTCTATGTTTGTGCTCTTGATGTAAACATCACATTCATTCACATACTAGAAAAAATTGAAAGAATACTCAAAGGAATGACTGATTTTCAAGTAAAGACATTCTTAATTAGGATGGCTGGAACACTATTTACGAATAATTTTTCTCATAATGAAGTTGTTAGCAAGGACTTTAAACCCTAACGCACTGTAGAAATTGTGGAAATGAGTTAACTTTCAAACAAGTATGCTTGTTTACAGTCATTCTTATTTTTATTGAAAGCCAAACACCCAACCCTATGAGCAAGTGGTGAAATGTCTTGACTGTTACGCTAGTGTATTATGTAGGTTACTTTGCTGTGCTGTGAAACTGTTTCCCCTGATTGGAAGTAAGATGTTACGATTATTACGTGTGAAACAAAGGAAGACAAATGATGGGTTGAGAAACCGGTCGTTTTTGTGCCAGCCTATAAGACAAAGAGGGAGCGTTATCACCTTTGTTTACAATTCACGGTTCATCACATTGTCCGAATAGATGGCTAATGCAGTATCACGCACAGCTTCCTCTTGTCTCCTTCTGTCACACTCCTCATATACCAATATCGAAATGAAAAAATTAGTGTGACAGCTGAATGTTTATCTGTGTGTGATCATGTGCCTGTCCTCCCCTAGTGCTCCTCCACGTGGACTTTTCAAGATTACATCAACCTTATTTTATGTGTGTGTGTGCTTCAGTCTACAGGGTGTATTTAAGCATTTGCTAGCACGAAAAAAAAACAAGCGCATATAATAATAAAAACTACCCTCCCCTTGTCAAATTTCCTATAAAAAAAAATATAGTGCTTTTAGTAGATACACAGCCGTTTTTTGAACGAAAACATGGATTTTTGCATGACAGTCCAGTACAAAAGCATTGTTTACATCAATCAGCTGATGGCCAGGCAGAATGCACCTGCTGGCTATAACATAGTAAAACTAGGTCACACAGCCAGCGATCTGCATAGCGCATGGTCTGCCAGCGCTACTAGTGTTAATACACTTACTGCATTTATTTTATGTAGTTCTAAAAAACTAGCATCGTCACAATTGTTGAAATTTGAATGATAGCAACAAATCTCAATGTATAAAGCATTTTTAAAGTTTTGTATTTCATTGCATCATCTCAGAGAACGCGTTTTCGCAAATTATGTTACGAACAGAACTACAAGTACAAGAAACAAGCTGAGCATAAACAAGAAGGCTGTATTTGACGTCACGAACAGAGTGGTATGTTTCAGACATCACTATAGAAACAAATGTGACGACAAAATTGAAACTTATGTGGAGATGTGTTGTTGGATTCCTCCATGACCAAAACTCCATCCACATTCCTCGAAAGGAAAGTAACGATACGCAAACGCCTCAGGCAACCTGAAGAAGATGTGATTGCTATTGTTGTTACGTGGTTGGAGTCACAGTGTGACGACAAAGTGCGCAAATTTAGGAATTTCTTTTGTTAGCCTACACTGGCAGGAATTGACGAATGGTTGTGTCACAGTTATCATCAAGCGAAAGGTGACACTTTTATAGCCGTAGACTATATGGATTACCTGTACCCATATTCTGGCATTTGGTACATCGCATTTTTATTTGATAAGGGCGCGATGACACATGTGATGTCTGACAACCTATTTTGAAAATGACACGTTCTTACTTAATTAACTCACAGAAAAGTTCTTTTTTTGCTTTACAATCATCCTCATTTATTACTCTAAAATATAGTTACCAATCCAAATTCTATGTGTGCCTGTTTTTGTTTTTTTTCCGAGGTCCGATTCCAGATATCCTTTTAAAATGTGTAACAAATCAGCCAAATCAGAAAAACATATTCAGATTCTGAAAAAAACAAGTGGAACAACGGTAATCACATTGTTCATGCTGTTTATTGCATTAGTTTGGAACAACCATAGATAAATAAAATGCATACCAGACAGAAATTAATTGAGATAATAGGGTTGCAAAAAGATGTATTGAAAAAAGAGAGTTTTTTGGCACTGACCCATGTAAACATGAAAAACAGATGCAGTATATGCTGTGAAACTATACAACTGCCCAAATTATGTGGAGAGATGCTAATAGGTTTGGGACCCATTGTGCCTCACTGGTGCACTGTGTATTGAAAGGTTATAAACAAGCATGTGCCTGCATGGTGCAAGGTGAAGCAGATAGGTTAATCTGTAGCATGCATGTAAACTTTTCTTGTCTTTTACCATGCTCCCTGTCACATATGAGGATTTCAGATTCAGATATTATTGGAGAACAGAATCTGATATCTGTATTTATATTCAGTAATGGACCTCCCCTTCTGTTACTCTGCAGTCCTTCAAACAAGGATGTTCTGATGTGTTCCATGTGTCGAAGACAGATAGGTCTATGGAATTTTGTTCCAAGCTCACCCTTAGCGGTGAGTCGTGAGACCTCTAAAGAGAATAGTAGTGGTGACGAACAAGAGGATTCACAGCCAAAAGCTAAGAGGAGGAAAATCTCTGTAAGTAAACCATGAGAAAGTGTATTTATGAATGAAAAGCTTGTAAAAGCTTCACAAAATTGACAAGATATGAGGTTGGTCAGCATAACAACAGTTTGCTAGGCTATACAAGCCCAAAATCATGCATGGAAAGGAGAAGAACCAGGTAAAACAGAGAAAGAATAAAAATATAGTCTATTCTTTGGAAAGAGCTGCAAAAGCAAGTGAGCAGGGATGCCTGAATAGCATGATTATGTTAGGTCATTAATCTGCTGATGTACACATTTCTACTGTTCCCTTCCAGATAGATTAGCATGTAGAATTTTACTTCGCCATGAGAAAGAACAACTATTTCTTGCTTTCAGTTACTGGAATCAGCTTTACTGCATTTGCTACTCTCCCTTATTTCATGGTTAGTTTATGGAACTGATGGTGTATCTTGAACAGGTTGTTCATTCTTCTGGTGTGATTCTGACGTTGTTGATTATTAATCAGTGTAATTCATCTGGATAGTTCTCACATGAATTGTTTGACATCTGTCCACAGCTGACAGTAAAACAAACCTTCAACCCCATTGGAGAACATCACCACTGGTGTCCATGGACAAAAGAAACTTTGATACCTGCTATGTCATCACCGTCAACGGCAACATCAATTCCTCCCAGGCAGCAACCAGATGCAAGACATTCAGTTCAGCGCTTAGCTCCTGCTTTTATAGTAGCCCTTAGAACTATTGCTCCTGGCCTGATGGACAACAATACTGGCCTTGCTAATGCTATGAAAACAGTAAGCACATTCTCACTCACTTGTATAGTTATTTCCGGGAAGATCATTTTCTGTTTTACACATCTTATGTGTCATCTAGTCAGTTTCATCGTTATAAATCACTCTGAATCTGTCAATATGCCTGCATAAGGAACTTCCTTCATTCCCATGCTTCCTCCCTTTCTTTTTTCCATCATCCTCTTTCCTCCTTCCTTTTCTTTCTTTCCTTCCCTCCATTTCTTTCTTTCCTTCCTCCTTCCTTCCATTTCTTTCTTTCCGCCACCCATACTGCCCCCCTCCCCCCCCCCCCCCCCCCCCNCCCCCGCCCGCCACTTCCCATCTTAACCCTCTAATCTACAGGCCTGCTTTCCTTCCTTTCTTTCTTAGTAGTTTGCTTGTTACAAAGGGTGAAATATTGAACTATTTGAGATTTAGGATCTCATGTTCTTACATGTATTTTCTTTTTTTTATTACTTAAAGGACTTCTTCACATGTAGATGATTTTCTCAATTTTGTTATGTAATTCAGAGTCCAATGACAGAAGGACTTCGCTGCTTCAGACGAGTCATCAAAACTTGGTCCTCCTCAAAAGTGTTAACATCAACTTCATCTACATCATGATACGCTGATCACTGAGCTTTTTCTACAACCAAGTCTGAGCCTGTATCATTTGATTAGAAAAATTTGATGATGATAGGAGAGCTTTCATCACGAGAACAATTTTTATCTGAATATTTTACATACAAAAGATGGCTACTTAAGGATTATATGTTTTATTATCAGACACACCAACCCCTTTGCAACTGTATATATTTTGGTATGCAGAGTCAGCAAAAATACGTGAATATGCATCAAAACTCGAATATGCATTTTTTTTCATCAGCAATATGCATTATTTCTTCGATACATGAAATGCAGAAGGATGACATGATAGAACCTCTTGGAGGTTCTATATGGCCACTACGCAGATAGATCAGATGGCTTCCTGTCTCAGGAGAATCTGCTTTCTTGCTCTCAGTGAGGCTGTAATATGCAATTTTGTAAAACAGCATTCATACAGGAGAAGCAAATTTGGGGACTACGTTCTTTTATTCACGGTTTCTTCTTTAGCTATCCGATGAGGAGAGCAAGTCCCTAAATATTGGTTCTAACATGGGTGCTTTGTTTCCCTAACCTTAGACAAGACCCAGGGTTTTACATTGCTGGGTTCCTTAATTTATGAGAGGAGTGTTGTGTATACAATCCTTCCTGCTGCCTGACCCTTGAGAAATCATAAAATGTTGCCTTATAGAGCTGTAAATGGTGCAGATTAGTAGTAAATAAAGGTCCTTTTTTGTCTGTGAGCAGTGGCACACACAGAATGGCATATTTACATCATCATTTAATGACATATGAATCATGAACATGTTGAATGACTATGAAATAAGCATGTTTTGCTCAAAAGAAGTGAAACGATGAATATTTGGATCAGAATAGGCAAAATGAGAATTTGGGGTTGGTGAGTCTGTATGATATGCTAAAGTTCTCTGAAGCTTTGCATTGCAACCATTTGTGAGACATCTTGCTTCAGACACTTTCAAATCTCAGAGAGGATACATTTCTGGAAATTCCGTGAAATCTGTTAAGTTTTGGAAGTTTTTTTTTTATATTCAGGAGTCATCACCGATTTTATATCTATAGGACCGATTCAGATCTATAGGACCGATTCAGATCTGTAGGACTGATTCAGATCTGTAGCTATGAGTATGAAATTGTCACTTACAGCACTTCTTGTAAACTGAAAACTTAGCATATTGTGGAAGTTATATCTTTACTATTGGTTGGATGGATATTATTTTACCTGTTCATATCACATTCACTTGGGATCTGTACAGGAATAGTATGTCACATGTTATGTTGGAATTATTGCTCAGCACAAATAATGATGCGTCACTGCATCGTACTTCATGTTTCCTTCAATCTACAGAGTACTGTAATTCAGAGGACTGTAAATTTTTGGTACAACCTTAAATGTTGCATATGTAACTCAACACTGCTTATAAGAATATTTTTGATGACATCTAAAATGTCACTGATTTAGGAAACTTGAGAAACTCTCCCAAGAAGTTACAGATGTAAAGAAATCTTTTTTCACTACTTGTGCAAGTCGACAAGGTAAATTTGAGCTCTTCAAATGATGCCATTGTAAGGAAAAATAGGGAACAAAGACTGGGGACTGGATGAGATTAAAAAGATCCTAGTGTTGATGGCAACTCTTTGATTGCATCACTTGAAGAGCCAGCTTTCTGTGAGATTTGATTCAAAGCTAAGCGAGCAGCTGAAATGACTTATTGCTTTCAAGGTGTATAAAAGTTAGCTCAGACCACAATGCCCAGGCAGCTAAATGTGTTGTTATGTCAGAATTTTGTTATTTGACTGCTCTGTTTCATATAAAATCCCAAAGAACAGCTGATCCATTGGATGAGAGAGGAGGGGTTTGGTCAGACTTGAGCTGGAGGGGTTTGGTCAGACTTGAGCTTTTGTCGAACTACTTGTTAATATTGTTCTGTTAGCTTCACTCTCCTGAAAGCATGTTTTGGTCACTTCCTATTCAGCTTAGTCATTTTTATTCTTTTAGATTCAATCCTCTGAACCCTGGCCAACAGGATGACGAATTCCATTACTAAGGGCTCCCCAATGAAATGTTCATTGTGGACATAGAAGTTGTGTCTACTGTACACAGAGAACATGTTAGTCACTTATCATTTTTACATCTGCATGGAAATGGGTACAACAGGTGGAAATTGACACAGTTGGGCCGTGAATTTGTCAGTGCAATGTTTAACTTAACAATATGGCGGCCAAATAGAGCCCTTTCAGGTTTATGTAATTATGTAGTATATGTATTGGTGACCAGTGTTCAAAGATTAAAAATTCTTATTGAATTGACAGGGTCAGCGAATTGTAAACTCCTGTGTTACTGTTGAACTTGAACTTGAACTTGAACTTGTTGATAATAAAAGTTTACAAAAATGGATGCTTTCTGTGTGTGTTGGGTGAAGAAATGGCAAGATTTGGCTAAAAAACATCTTGATTGTCTTCATAACACCTTGTTTATGGTTCTGTGTCTTGGGGGTATGGTTGGACATGCCCCCTTTATGTATGTTGGGCAAATAAAAAATGTGATTTACAAATCCATAATTCAAGACGAATATTACCTTTGTGGTGCGGAAGTTGAATTCAATTGCTTTATCTACCATCAAGTTGATCAAGCGTTGATGGAGTGTTGGCATGCCTTGTCATTCTCTGCCCAACCAAGAGAAGTGCATAGTAGATAAGCCCGGCTGGTATCAGAATAGTCAGCTGCAAATTAAAACGAGGCAATAACGAATAATTTTCAGGTGCAGCGAGGCACTTTCCCAGTGCTGAGGACATGGTGTTATAAGAGTTGAAAGAGTAGAAATAAAATTAAAATGCAGAAGGGACAGAGGACCTAGAGAAAGGAAATCGTGAACTGGGGAGCACATTTTTGAGGACTGCATATTCAGTTGTATTACTGTAAATTCATGTAAATTTTGTAAAAGGTAGAATATAGGTTCAAAAGGCACACCAATGTTGGATGACAGATGCCTTATATTTGACAAGATATCAAAGATTTTGTTATCCATAGTTGATACTGTCATCCAAATTTGTGATAACTTGGTTCTCACTCCATTTATCTAACTTTTGAAAAATTAATATTGAAGTTAAAGTCCTTCCACTATATTTCAGTATGCATATAAAAATCCACATTCAAAACAGCCAATAACTCAAGCACATTGCAGAGTAATCCTGGAAGGATGATTTATTGAGTGTAAATCAGTTCACAAAACCTCTTTATTCTAGCTTCATAGAAATAAATAAATAGACTTCAACTCATTCAGAAACATGCACCCTCTTGGTGAAGCCATACATACCTTACATGAATACAGAAACAGAACCCAAAGACATATAAAATCCTGAAAATTTTATTGGAGTTTCCAGGTGCATATATATATAGATATCATGGTAATGAAATGTCTAATATGTTAATGTCAAGACCTGCTACACATATGATCCTTGGATTAATGAATGACAATGTTCTCAAGAATTGGATATGGTGGACATTTCTGTACTTAGAGCTCTCTCGTTTATATCAAATGGTGTTGAACACATGTTAAATGTATGTGAATGAATTTCACCTTCCTTGCCCATGAACTCTGTGCCATTACTTTCTAGTGCTGCTTAACTGTAAAATCACATAGGCTACAGGGTCAACTCTGAAGCCTGAAATGAGGCTTTCACAAACTTTATGGCTTGAACATGCTCAGGTCACTCTAAAACAAAGGGCATTTATTCCCCTTCGTAGCTAACTGGGCTCTGAAGACGGAATGTGCTTTTCCTGGACTTTCTGTATTTAGAGCTCTCTCACTAAAATCAGTGTTAAGCACATTGAAAGAAAGTATGTGAATGAATTTTACCTTTCCTATCCATGAGCATCGTGTTTTTTCTTTCCGTGTTTGGCTGTAAAAACACATAACCCACTGGGCCAGTTCAGAACTTAAAGTGAAATTTGCACAAGATCTATGGCTTGAACATGCTCAAGTTACTTCACAAAAAAAGGACACTTATTTGTCTTTGTGGCTAGCTAGGCCCTGAAGATGAATCCATTTTTCCCACATTTTTGTGTCAGCACTGTATCTGCCCAACTCCCTAAAGGGATGTTGTAGCTCTTTGGGCATGAGTACCACAGCTGGAAGTTTGTACCATAAATTGGGGATGCTATTTATGCTAATTGGAGCTGCATTCAAGTGTAGCTGCTAGTCTTTTAGTTAAGAGGCAAGTGAAAGCAACAGTTATGACTTATTTATGAATCTAATGTGCTTTGGTATGTAAAGTAAGATTATTTCTCATATATATATATATATGTAAATATATATAAATTGAGACTCTGGATGACCATACAGTGTCTACCACCTATGTGCACAAGAAATAGCTGTTCGCATAAAAAAATTAAGTGGTACCGGTACTAGAATCAAACCTACAAAAAGTTTTCAAAGAATTTGTTATATCCAGGGATATAAATCCAATCAATGAAATGATCCTCAAAACTTTGCAAAGGTGGCCTACAGATCCAAACTTTCTTGAATACTGTGGTGTTCAACCAAGTAACAGAGACAGAGCCATAAACTGATTTCTGAAAAGTACAACAGAGCACTCTATCTCTTAAGCTTCATTTATAGAACATCGGCATAGTCTACTGATCTCTGCATGTAGCTGAAAAATCCTGGTTGAATATTGCCTTAAACATAGCAAAATAAGAGTGCCTTTTCTCACTTGGTCTAAACGTTTGTGTTCAGACACCACAGTCTGCATTTCATCTGGCTCTGGTGGAAAATCCTGCTAAGTCAAGAATTGAAAACCTCAAGGTCAGTGAAGAAACACTGAGTTGATTGTGGACTTACAAGGTGAGCTATGGTCTGGAATATACTGCTTCAGTGTAATATATACTGTAAATGTTTTCTCCCCTGGCCCTCCTACATCATGTAGTGTTTACAGAGCTCAGACTTTTCCCTAATGGATTGTGACACCTATTCAACATGGAAAAAAAAAACATGGAATAATGAGTACAAGCATGTAGGAGGTAGGTGACTGGAACAATATGAATATAACAGAGCTGAACACTATCCTTGCTCTGCCAATGAAAGTGAATGGTAATCTATCAGGATGAGGACAAGGAGTGGAAGAAACTTTCTGGGAGCATGATGTGAACTTTGTAGAATAATATTGGGTATGTGCTGTGTGTATTGTCTGAGAAGTTTGCAATACAAACTGAGATTGAGGCAGAACTGTATGAATGACACAGAACAGAATTATGCTGGCTGAGAATGTGAGGGTGAATATGCATAGCGGCCTACAAATTTGATGGATGCAAAATGGTATGGTATTTCATGTGTTGAAATCAAAAATATATTCTTATCATACTTACATACATGAAACCAAGCACTTAGTAAGGAAACCACATTGAAGTCAAAACAATAGGAATAGATCTGACCAAATTGTACAACACATATTCAAAGGAGGCATCAGTTATCTAGAAAGCTCACATGTATTATGTATAAGCAAACAAAGAAAGGAGATTTTATGACCTGATATTGGCAAAACTGAATCTAGGAACACCATCTAAAACAGATTAGGGATATCCTTGTGAAATGTTTGAAAATTTATTGTGTTCCTTCCTCCCTTTGAGACCTGGCCTATACTGTACACATTTGATACTGAAGGAAATGTTTATAATATGCAACATTTGTAACCAGATGACAATAAATTTATTCCACTGTTCAGAACTCGGAGGGCATCCTACTGTGTTTGATGCAAATCCTGAATATGTACAGTACAGTGGGCTTCTGTGATTGCTTCAGAATCATAAAGACATACCATGCGGTAATGTTTCCTTCATAATGAGCTTACACCTACAGGTTACAAGCTAGAAGAAAAAATTGCAAATGATACCACTCTAATCTGCTTCATTTGGAAAGATGTCATTTCATTCTCGAAGTGGTAACTAATACTATATTAGGGTGACATTTTCCACTTGTGCAGCGTTGTATGAGCTTCTTTTCTCAAAGCACCAAGGACTGATGGCAAACACAGATACACAGTTGAAACCAGGTAGAAAAATGCTAATCTCCTCTCAGGTGTCATTATGCATCGGCTGGTGACAGATTATTATATCAGTCTGTTCCTTGGATGCACAAGTAGAAAGAATGCCTGCAAATGGCAGCACGGACACCATATCTGCTTTGTATTACTCAAAAAGCCCATCAAGTTCAAAAACTTGATAGCCTAATTATGGTTAGAACCAAAAACTGACTCAAAACTGATGGCTATGAAAACACCGAAACAATTCAAGATGGTGGCATTCTGACAGCTGCCATGTCATAGAATCATTGGGCAACTGAAGAAGGCTTTGCTTTCATTCTTAATTGGAAAGTTCTGATCCTATTGATATCATTCAATTTCAGATACCAACACTTAACTGGTGTGTAACAGAGATTGAGAACTTACTGTTCATCCAGGATTGTGTGAAACTCTCTAAAATGTAGTAAAATTTCATACCTTAATAATGAAAAGTGGGAACATCAATTATGTTCATCCCTTTGAACCTTCATACTCCAATATTTTAATCCATTTCTATAAGTGGGCTGCCACAATGTATACAACTGTATGAGGAAACTGTGTTGGTCAAATGGCCATCTGTAGTTGGATCCATTGTTTTTCCTATAAGAGCTAAAGACTAAATTTGTGCCACCACTGTGATTTGGTCACTTCTTCAGCTTCAAAATACAACAGGTAAAGAAATGATACTGAAAGCTCCATATGACAGAATATGAAAGACTAACCATCCAACACTACCAATCACAAGCAATATAAGGCAAGCATATCCCACTCACACTCTGATTCCAAACAATTAAGGTTTTCACAAAGAAACTTCATGTCAGAATACATCTATCATTGTTTATAGAAAACCATAACTCTGAGCATGTAAAAAAGAAAAATAAAAGTAGATATCAGACATGCACATGAGAAAATAAAACCACAAACTGTACCAATATTCTTAAAGACCTGACAAAGCTTATGCTGAAACATACAAACAAGTCTTGCCAACCAGTATGTATTTGCACATTTTATGAAAAAATCATTAAAATATGCAAATATATATATGATCTATATGTCTATTATCACTTTCTTTTACTTAATTGTACTATGTATTTCCACTGTAGATTATTTTTTTTTACTGATCTTAAATATGAAAGGAAATAGAACAAATTCTCTTAGTATACCTCTAAGAAGTTCCAGAGATTAATGTCCCTTCAGCTTTTTATGAAATCTGTTATTCACAAAAAGAAATTTCATTTTATAGAATACTGGAGATCAATATGGGACAAGTAAAGCTGGGAATTAAAAGAGTAAGAAACTTTGCTTTTTGTTTTGCGTTTTCTCCTGGTATCCTTTACTGAGTTTTGTCTTTATAAGGTGGTGCCTGAGTGTTTTTGCAGAGGAAGGCTTCGAGGACATCCTTAGCTAGACTGAACACAAAGCATCTAAGCAAGTGTCTCTTAGTTTGAACTATATAAACAAATATTTCCTTCACAATTTGGAATATAAATGTATAAAGGTAAAGATCTAATATATATGTATTATGCTCTATGTCTCATATGCAAACATGGTTTTTATACTAGCGCATCTGGCCACACACCCTTATGATATTGTTATAGGTCCTGAAGCACAATGTTTTTGTTTTTTTTCAAGAACGATAAGCAAAATGTTTTCAATTCCTTAACAGCTACCATATATTACTTACCATGTGCTTTTATGATATTTATGAATATTGGTACAATTAGGCACCAAGGGTTGTCAGTATCTGATTGCACAATCTGAAGATGGGTGTTTCCGTTTTGCTTTTATTATGAAAACAACAAACTTTGCATTTTGACAGACATTTTTCTTTTCCAGATCAACAAACGTTGCATCCATGGACATTCTGAATGCTAGAAAATGATGATGTGGAAAGCTTTTTGGGAATGCCATGAACAGATGGTGCCAAATTCAGTATAATTGGAGTCAACATTGCGAATTATTTTACTGGAAGACAATTTTGTCCCTCAGAAGCATAAAATGTTGGCAACTTTTGTGGAAATACAAAATGTGTCTTGGCAATACATCCTCATGATACTGTTTCTCTTTGCTATGAAAGTCCCAAAGCTTATGAGTGTCCATGGGTGATGACTAATATGCAGGAAAGAGAAAATATAACCCGCTTCCTGGTTTATTGCTTTAGAGAACATTAAGGAAAAATTAAACTTATGCAGGGATAATGTTAAATGTTGTATGAAACTCACATGTGACTACATTAAAAAACAGCCTACTCTAAAAATTTAACAGTACCACACACTGTTACAAGATTCAAGATTTTGTGAATTGGTGTGTATCATTCACATGAAAGTAAACATTCAAAATCCTTTTGCAAAGCCATACATTCATCAAGTGTGCAAACAAAATGAGTGATATCAAGCATTCCATGTGATAAAAAAACAATTTGTAGGAGGTGAGAAAATGTTAAAAAGTTAAAATATGAGTGATATAAAACAACATGTTCATCAATAGCAAGCAAGAATAAAATCAAAATCTCACTCAAATTAGATCAACTTCTGCCACACCAAACAGAAGTACACACAATCACCTGGGGGATGAGGGGACACTGGGAACAGCTTCAACCTCTCACCAATGTGTTAATGCCCTAGTTTACTAAGTAAAATGAATCCATCAGTTTCCTTGTTCACAACATATCATCAAATGTCACAAAAACATGAAGATCTAGGCATTTAAAGTCTACCATGCCAGAATCAGTTCAGCTCTTGCATTAAGGTCTCAAGATCAGGTTGTCACACTGACAGTAGTTGGCTTTGTTCACTGTGAGACAAAATTTGTGAAAGTTCTGTTTCATGCACAGTGCATTTCACCACCGACTGACTGGATTTGTGATCTTTTTTCACTGCACTCGATCACTGTGTGCAAGTGCTACTGGTCTGGCAAATTCTGACCTATCTGAACAATGCCTTGATTAGTTCAAATCCTTTACATTTTAATTGGATTAACTATGTCTTCCTTTTTTTCTATTCAACACAATGAATTAGTAGTACGCCACTCTGCATGTCATCACAAGAGGGTTTTAAAAAACTTGAAAAATTTTTGAATAATGCCTATATAACAGCTAAATCAATTACTGTTTTCCAAAGCAAGCTGGTGAATTCACAGACATTAACATATGCATGGCACATATCATCTAAAACATATGACAATGTGCAATGATACAAAATAAAAATATTCTGATCATTCATCTAAAGATCTACACCATTATAGTACTTTATCCATTGCATTCGTCACACAACCTACCAAAGCACAGCTATGGCTTTTTAGTTTCTCTTTGACAGAAGAACATCCTAAATCAATTTCATTTACTCATACTCTGAAAAGTGACTAAAGACAAACTATGCTCATTGCTGCACACAAGAAAATGACTATGTTCTTCTTTGTCATTCTCTGCAGCTGTAAGCTATGCATGTGCCAATTTTCCAATGTTCTTTTCTGACAGTATGGTCAGCTGGTATTTATACCCCTTCATTTTTCTTGACTACAGGAACTGTACTGGCAACAATATGCTTAAAATCATGATGATAATTTTTGAATCCATTCAATACTAAAACGCATAGAATTAGATACAAACTTAAAATTATACTCATAAGAGGTCGGTGGCCCTGTGAAATCAATACCAGTCTTCTAGACAAAGCATCAAATGCTTTTAACTCCTATCTTTTTAAATCAAGGGCATTTCTCTGACCTACCAAAATTCACAATTACTATGCTGTGAAGGTGGTATATAGCCTATCCGCAAGTCATCCTCACAAATTGTAAAGATCAAACCCTTAAAAACAACAAAGACTAGCATTAAAATAACGACACTACAACACTCTTTCATATCAGTATTCAAGATCATTCACATATCAAGCAAACTTTTTAAAAATGTATTTACAATGCATAAGTTCGGCTGAATTCCCTATCTGTGACAAAGTATTGTTAGCAACTTCCTCTTCGCAGCCAGTGTATTAGCAGCAGAAAATCTGTTTTTCATCTTGCTCAAACTGTCTTTCTCAGTAAAAGTGTTAATTTTATATGCACATAAAAAAAATGTTGTGACTTTCCCCCACTGTCACTAAATTTTTTCAGACTGTCTTAAGTGTTTGAAACAAAAACTGAGATGGAAATATGTCTAACAATAGGATAGATGGAATACTGACCCATAGCACTGGAAGACAAATAAAGACAATTCATAAGCACTGGAAAACAACTTTGACAGAATTGTCAGGCTGCAGCTCCCTCAATAAAGATGGTTGCCAGTTATTATGAAAGTATTTGTAGAACAGGGGATCACTTCTTTTTAAATTAAGACCAGGTCAAAGTAGATACTTCTTTAAGCTGACAAATCTGAATCATTTTTCATAAAATACTTACACAACTACCTTTACAACTGTTCCAGTGTCACAGAATGGGGAACCCCAAACCCAGTGGTAATGGTTCTATGTACAAAATGACAATTTTGTTGTGTGTACAATTGGAAAAGAAAAGGCTAAGACTTGGAGACCCCTGGCGCTGTCCACCGGGGTCTTACTATTATAATTCCATATCTTGAGCCTCGTCTTCGGAAAAGTCACTCATGGAGGATTCACTGGAAGATGATGCCTGTTCTGATTCTCGCAATGCCTCTTCTGTCGCATAACGCTGTACATAGTCTGCGGATTTAATCAAAACTTTCTATCAATTTGTAAGAAGTGTAAGTTTATTAATACCTGATAAGCAAATATGAACCTTTCATCAGGTAGTCCGCAAGAAATATGTTTGCATTAAAAACAAAAAAAAAGTGTGGGATGTAGAGAGAACTGTGTGAAACTCATGTATATAAAAAACTGATGGTAACTACAGTTGGGAGACTCCTACAGCAAAACTTATAATATGCAAACAGCAACGACATTTCTGCTTATTCATCCATTTATGATTTCTCCTTTATCATTCTATGACAAGTTATTTTTACTGAGTATGGCATAAACACATATGCACTGAACTCATGCAGTTTTTCACACCCAGCTCTGCCTCTTACAAGCTGAAACCTGGTAACTGTCTACTGTGATAATTTATTTTAGGTCCAGATCATATGTCACTTTTCCTCTGAAGTCTGTTACCTAAACATCCTTTCAGCTCAAAAAGGTTTTCTTAAACCCGCTATGCTTTGTTTCTCAACAGTCTACTGCAATTATGCATCACATAATGACATGCAATTTAATTAACACTGAAACCACTGACTCTTACCACACATCAGAGTCATACCAGTCTATGGCACATCTCAACTATTCTCATTTACATAACCTTAACATATCTTGCACATTTCTTAGTTACCTGAGTTGATTGTTCACCACATGCTGACAGAAAGTGCAACTCTCCCAACACCCCCCCCCCCCCCCCCNCCCCCCCCCTCCCTCTTTTCACAAACCAAAGTAGTGAAAAAAAATCCATTCATGTCTAATAGTAGTTCATTTAAATACACTTTCAGCTTTATAAGAGCATTTTCTGAGACAATAAAATGGTTAATTTTCTATGCAACATCTGTGGGATTCAGTTAATTGTAGCATTTCCTATGTTCCCAGGTTGCCATGATTAAGTCAAGTTAATTGTACTTCCATCAAGCCAGTCCATAGACAAAAGTCACCAATTAGCTTTTACACTGAGTAGACACGATAATAATGCTAAACAAACCTCTGACTCTTTTCTTGTATTCTTCTGGCTTGTGAAGATACAAAGCGGCAGCATCACCGTTGAGTGGATCGATGGGGTTGGGGTATGTGAGTAGTTGTGGCAAAAAGGATTCGAATATGTTGGACAAATCTGTAATAGTTTTACAAAAGAAATTATTTTAAACCTGTAAATAATCCCATTACCACGCTGTTGCATACAAGTCATTTCCTGCGTAACATCCTTTGACTGTGACAGAATGAAACAAAATTGGTCCTGCTGATAAACTCAAACTACATCTCCACACTAACAAAACAATTATTTTTTGCACTACTTTGCCGGGGTGAAGAACTTAATGGAAGCACAGCCCTTCCCCTATAAATTATAGTGCATTACTCTGGTGTGCCCAGCCCTTTTCTTTCGAAGTCAGCAGATACTGTATGCAAAAACTAGGATCAAAGTGTTGAACAGTACATTTTTTTCTGTTGTGGGTGGTTATCTCAGGAAAACTGTATCTCAAACCACTGTTGCCACTTCACCACCAGATTTAACATAAGTTTGTAAGGCACACTGATATAAAAAACAAGAAAGTAACTGACCATATAGAGCTGTCCAGGCTTGGTTGATTACATCCAGACAGACAGTGCCAGATCTAGTGGAAGCATGGAAAATACAAGGCAGTCAATTTCATTTATCCCAATATGACATTACTAGGTAAATAAGAAAAACACACAATTAATCACAATCCTTTCAGGACTGCAAGAAAGGATGGCTAACGATAATAATCATTATCATTACAGCAGTATATTTTGAGCATTTTTCTCAACTTAGAACCACTAAATTTGTACTGACCTGCTTAAAAATTAAGTTTATGTTTACAGTAAAAACAATCAGAATAACTCAACATATAAAGAAATTTGTGTGAGGTAATCAGCCTATTATGATGAGTCACTGATTTCTTTTAGGCAAATTGCTCTGGATGTAGCCACTTCTCCCCTGTTTGTGCAGCCACAATAAACTCATATCTGTTTGATTTTTCTGATCTCTTTTGTCTTGTTTTCCAGGGTCTTGAAATCATTGCAAGAACTTCCATAAAAACACACTAATTCTGTAATTGTTGTGTATCTTCCTATACCAATGCACTGACTGCCAACTGGTGAGGGATATTTTTAACGATCCAAAACAAGCTCCATTGAAACTTTGATGCTAATGATTTTAGATAAAAATGAAAAAGTGGGTCATTAGATATAATGGGACTGAAATAAATGGGACCTGATAAGCTATAACAAATTTCACCTGTGTATTAAATTTCAGACTGCAAACCTATTTAATTTTCTGTTGCAAAATCTTGTCCAAACAACAGTGTGACAGAACTTTTTACAGCAGCAGGTTCAAATTGTCTAGAGAGAAAATCTATAAACCCAGAGTCAGTTAAAAAGACATATTTCCATATACTTACACTTCATCTATGTTTGGATGATAAACACGATTCATGAAACCTGTGAATAAAATCACAATATATCCTTCTCAATATTGAGATCCACATTTATTGTGCCAGTATTACGTCGAAGATGGATCAGACTTCTAGCGCAACACATTCTTGTCTTTAAAGGAGAAATGCAAGAAAAGGCATAATCAACAACATGATCAACTATTAATAAAAATGTGATAATGACACAGAGTGGCATACGGGGGGACTGGAGAATCACTTTTCCTGATGATGAATTTTCATGCAAACTGATATCATGGCAAAACATTAGTGTTTTCACAGAATAACAGAAGAATTTAGAGAAAGGATGGAAGTCGGGGAGTAGTTTCAGTAGGAAAAAAAGAGAGTGATAGAGACAGCCAAGAGAAAGACAGAAAAGAAGAGAGAGGACAAAGCTGGATGGTGGGGAAAATAGAACAAAAATGAAAACAAATGTTGTTTGGGTGGGGCAATGGAGGGAGACTTCAGGATGAAAGATAAGGCTTAACTGATCAGATTCATCATCATCTGAAACACAAAAAGAATGCTGTAGGTGCTGTTTTGCATCTTGGCAGGAAAATAACTGGACATTAATAACCAAGTACACACAGAAATGAAACTGGTCAGAGAAATTTTCTGTGGTGAAACGTACCTGATTATGTGGTGCTCAAGAAAATCCCTATTATAGTCCCCTTTTAAGCCACCTTAATTGACAAACCTTCCTCAGCTAAACAGTTCTGAAATGCATAGTCAACAGTGCTGTTCATCCTGGAATTTTTTTTTCCTTCCTGATGTGATTTCACATCAAAAACACTCTGCTTTCTTAACATGCCCACAAGACTACAATTTACATCAAATATTCATTCACTGCAATGTATGCCACGTACCAATGGAAGGGGACTTGAAGGGATATTTGTCAGGTAGATCCACTCGCACCTTCCATACACCTCCTTCATATGGTGCTGGAGAACAAAGGTAGAAGACATATTATACTGAATTCAGGATATATTACTATTCTATTACCTGTGGACCAATCCCTAAACCAACTTTCTGTCTCTATACATTTTGAAATGTTTTAGGTGAAATAAATTTTATCTGAGAGAATAGCATCTTCGCTATACCCTCACAGAAATAATACATGTTGTAATGACTGTATCTTTAATACTGTACAATGTTAACAGGCAGTGTACAGTTAGCAAGGAAGCACAAAATATGTTGGCATGAGATGAAAGACTTTTGTTCATCCATCTTTTTTTTATGTTGTTAGTTCCCATCTTTCTGTCTAGCCTTCCTCTTTCTCTGTTTCATTGAGGAACCCCCCCC
>JAWQUT010000209.1:1151815-1164034 GCA_033807755.1 Ellobium chinense
CCAATTTCAACTAATTCATTAATTCAGTACTTCATATACTTATTCATTTCGCTCATTAGCTCATTATATTGCTCTATTCACTCATTAATTTGTCCATCTATCCACCGGCCCTCCCTTAATCTTTATATTACATTTTGATAATAATTATGGTAGAGAATTGAAGGGGAACAAAGACTGAAATGCACGTGCTCACAAAGACACTGAATCTGAATAAAAGGTTGCATGTAAATACCGGGGACCGTATAGTTTACACTGCTTCCTCAAAGTTAAGCACTCCATCTTGCTAACATTGGGTATGCCCTACAATGCCGAACAACTTGAGACAAGGTTAGTAGAAAACTTCAAATTAACTTCCTCTTTCTCTCCTTCACGCTTTGCACTCCCTTTCCACTTCCCTTTATTGATCAGTGTTACCATAAAAAAAATATACTCACTGCCAGAGGGTCCATAAAACTTCACCATGAACTCATTCAGGCCACCTAGAATGGTCACTTCATGCTTGCTCTCAATGCTAATTGTGTAGTTAAGGAAAATGAATAATGCATACAAAGATACATGTAATTTGATACATAACCATGGCATCATTCATTATTTTAAAAATATCTGAACTACAAACCTATTTGTTCAACCATGCCAAAAGATTATAAAAAAACCCCCACAAATCACATCATAACAATTCAAAGCAGGAAATGAACTGATACAGATTTTTGGAGGAATCCGTCACTTCATAACACTCTGGTGTTGCTGATCAACCTGTCCAAGCTGAGATAAAACAGCTCAATAAGCCTATGACTATTTCATGCATAAGCTTTGAAGAAAAGTGCCTCCCTCCTAACAGGAATTTCATTATGCCCCATTCCAAAGAAAAAAGACAGGGTCTCAAATGCCATAAATGCTACAATGAAATATGTCATTCCCCATGACAGAAGTAATATTAAAATCTGAATATGAACTTAATGACCAGTCAGGTCACACTTGCTCCATTTACACTTAGAGAGAGTGGCCAGAATTAATATATAATAATAATACACAGCAGTTATGTAGCGCCCATTCCAATACATACAGGCTCTGAGTGCTTTACATGGGAAGTAAATAAAAATTATTATAATAATTAGCTCACATACCCAAGTGTACTATACTCTGCACATATACTGCAATTCAGTCGTATGATTAAAAAAAAAAAAAGGAAAAAAGATTTGGTTTCGCAGACTTATGCATTTTGAGAAGTTCATTAAAATTACTTAGATTATTCGCTTTAAGAACATTTTTAGACAGTTTATTCCGAACAAATGCTCCTGTGGACATAAAAGCCATTAATTCTTCCTAAATTTTTTCACGTTTGATTTTGGTACATGGAGACAAGCATTTTCAGATTGTAATGATCTAGTGAGCTTGTGCTCAGCCACCAGGTCCAATATGTATGCACACGAACTACCATACCATATGTATGCAGGTCTTTTAACAGAAAGTGGCCACCTTATACTCAATTCTGACCGGTATCCCGTGAAGTAATTTTAAGAGACGCTCACTGAGCTCTGACTGAGCTCTGGCTTAGGCTTCTTAAAGATCAAACGAGCTGCATTATTTTTGACTGAGTACTGGTAAATCAAAACAATATGTCATTAATGATTTATGAACACTTCCTGCGACCATAAACATGATTTCATGACTAGGACAAACCTCACAAAACAGTTTCAATGATACATTTTTATCCATAATACTATAGTGGATTAGCTGCAGACATGATCCATATCTATATTTCACAAGGACTGCTATTTTTTTTTCCACCTGTGAAACAGAAAGCCAGCAGGTGACAGCTGGGCATCAACATTAGTTAAGGCTCATACCTTGGCGAGGTAATAGCAAGATCTGGCAAGCTCCAAGGTAACATAACTGAAATATATGTATATCACTAACAAGCCACTGTTAGTTATACTATAGATACAATATATTCAATTATGTTTGCAGCACACTGTGTGCTTTTTGCTGTGTCAGATGACAGAAAGGGTGGTTCGGTGGTAACTGTGAGATACTGTAAGAAAGTTTTGCTATTGCAGCCAGGAGGACGTCTGAAGGAAAAAAAAAAAGAATCAAAGAAAGGGAGCCTTTATTTTTCTGTTTGGATCTCTTATGGACTATTATGGAAGATGCATGTACTTGCATATGGCATTTTCTGGTGTCGTACTGGACCTTCCAAACTAGAATCAGATAAGAATTCACTACTAGAAAAATTTTATAAAGTCAATATGATGCACTCTGTACTAATGGTCTGTAAGAGATCAAAATGTGTAATCAGGATTAGTGGTCAAAAGTTACATGCTCCCAGCTTGACCTGGAACATCATGCAGCAATTTTCTTATGACCATGCTCTTTAATTAAAAGACGGAATATGCTCATTTCTAACAATGAGGAGAGGAAGTCGAAATGTTTACTCCCCTCTAAGCGTAACTGTCAAACACATTTTTTTTGAAACAAGTACATTAAATTCTCTTTATGTACCACAACCACTGATGTATTATGAAACAGAACATTAAGGTTTTTAATTATATGTTTGAAGTGCAAATTATATGAGATAAATTTAATTCTCCCTGGGCTAAGCTGCACTGTCAGCCTGTAAACCTGATTGTTACTATCTTGCAACTGAATTTGCTGACTAGCCATTGTAGGATAAACAATGTAGAGTTTAAGGGCAAGTGCGGCACTCTGTACGGGTAAAATTGGGTAAAATTGTGTAAAATGAGTTAAGGGCAGTTTCAAGAACGGTGGCATGTCCTTTATCGATTCTTAAAGTTAGTTTCATGAAACCTGTCTCAAAAAGTTTATTTTAATGGAAAATGGAATGGTCACCCCGTCTCAAATGCATCAAAAAAAGCAAAGTCAGGAGCAGCGTTTGAGTGATTGCAAATATGCTGTGGCCCAGAAATTGTCGGTGAGAAGGAAAAAAAGGAGGGAAGCACAACAGAGAAGGTTGAAGGAGCTTGAGGAGACAGAGGGAGGTCCTTCACAGGGTCTTGGGATTGCCTTAGTAAGTAAAAGTATGTGAATTTCGGTCAGTAATCTTTATCATCAATATCTCAAAATCACAGTTTTCGATCTGACTTTTCCTGGACCAATTTACATAAAATTTTGCAGGACGACTCTCCATGCCTCTGTTTTGAGATTAACATAGGGTTTTTTTGATATCTTGTGTTTTGTATCTTTTATGAATCTTAAAAAATTCACAAAATTTTCAATGTTTTTTCATGACATTTTTTGAAAAATTCTAAAAAAAAATATATTCAAGAAATGAAAAAAAGCCAGTGACATTTTAAATAAAATGATCTTTCAAATGAAAAAAAGAAAAAAGAAAACAGCATCCTACTATCTGTTGTTCTCCAGATCAAGGGTTCAAAGTTATGCATATTTTCCAATATGGCTGCAAAACAATTGGTGTTTCCATAGCAATGGAGGAAGGATATTGCAAAACACCAGCGTTTATCTTCCTTCCTGGCCCTAGCTAACCCATTTTTCACCCCAAAATGACAAAGTTCCCTTTATTAATGAAAATGACCTAGACTAGTTCTGCTGCACCTGCCCTTAAAGATACAGTAGAGTTCAATTATCACGACAGCCGTTATCCTGAAATCTTAGTTAACCTGAACGAAAAAAAATTCCTCATTCCTCTTTATTTATAATATACCACTTCCAGTAAACCAGTAATGAGTTTCAGGAAGCCTCTGATAACAAGATAACTGTTGTGTCAGACAAAGAAAGAAAGTGACAGACTGAGGAACAAAAGGAGGTGCTGCTTTTTCAGTTTTCCCTCCCCTGGCGCAAAAAGATCATATTAAATACTGCCTCAATCAGAGATGTGATTTCCGACAACACACAATGCAATAACCAGTCAAGACCTAGGCACACTTGAGGCTGTCACTCAGAAACAATGCCTCTAAACAAACACTCTGTATTGCCTGCTTTATGGATGGCCCACATACCATCCTCCACTGATTTGATCAATGTGTCGTACTATAATATGCTGTGTTGAGATTAGTCATGGTATCCAGTTTGGTGTTTTTTGTCAGCGACCTTACATTCTTGCACTGGCTTATAATTCTAATCATTTTATTCAACACATCGTCTTCTTGGCAATTATGAAGAGGATGCCAATGAGAAAACAAACATCACCATCACCAAATTTTAAAATGCACGTGTTAAAAAAAGTTGACGGGAAAACACACTCAAAACCTGAAATTACTGCACAGTGCAACATATTTAATTCGATAGTGTTATACCAAAAAAGGAAAACACAAACGTTGCAAAATCTCCCAAAATTTGGCAGGTCCTTCAATATCATGTAAACAACAATGTATAACTATATGAAACGGCACAAAAGGAATATACAATATAAAGTTCCAAGCTCAAAACTGAATGCACAATTACACTTTTTATTTAAGTGTTAACGAGGAACATCTTTCCTGCAGAATTTCAAACACTATAGCCAACATTATCATGAAAGTGCAGGTCTGTTTCTTATTCACAAACCATGTTTCCCTATTTAACATTTCATTTTTAAATAATGTCTACTTTAGTATTTAGACCACATTTCAACTTAACTTTCAGCCTCAGAGAAAATGACAATAAGTTGCCTAGCCTAGGCCAGGAATTGTCTGCTTAGGGACGAGAAGAAAATATAGTTTGTATCATGAAGAGATGACTGGCTGATGGACCTCCGGCAGGGACATTTGGTAGTGTAGAGACTTGGCTGACAGATAAACTAGCTGAATTGACACATAGCCAACGAACACTCAGTTCAGTCAGCTAACAATATGCTGAACAATTATTTTCCAGGGTTGTGTAGCGAATATGTGAAAAAGTAGTGACTACTTTTTGACAAAAATTGGTAGTTTTTAGCATAGCGAATACCAGCGCTAAAAATGTAATTGTAGCGGTAGTAAAAGTAGAAAAAAGTAGTGAGTACTCACACTACTTTTTTTAGTCAATTTTTTTTCCAGCCATGTTTCATTTTTTTTTTTTAGCAAGACCGGCCGACCGCCTTACAAAAAAGTTTGGTATTAGTTCTCAATTTATGTATGACTACTCATCCTGCCTTAATTATGAATACTCCGTCCGTCTGGTTTACATTATTTTTTTTTTCACTCTCACACACTTACAATTCATCAAACATGGGGAAATGGGAATTAGATTCACATTAGGCAGCACTAAATCGGATTTTTTTCGAAATCCTGTGACACCTGTCGTAGCCATTCGTAGCTTAGTGTAAGCCTTAGTGTGAGCCTGCTTTCAGGGTTAATTATTATAGTACGGTAACAGTAGCAAAATTATGTATGTACAATGTACTCCTCCCTGCCTCCCCCCAAAATTAAAAAAACCCAAAAAACTTTTATTCTTGATGAATAAGAGTAAAACCATGCTGACAACGGAATCCGACAGTCAGACCGGGCTGTCTTCGGCCCACAAAGAATGTAACAACAGTAATAGTAACAACAGATAGTAAAAAACGGTTTGGCCTCCCATGCTGCCTCTGACGTCTTGAGACGGCACCGGTCAGACCATCTCCGATAGAGGGTGTTCTATCTATTCTGACCGTCGGGCGCAAGGCAGGATATTTTAGCTACATTTTCTCTGCATAGCTGTGTCCGTTTACCCGCCAACTGTCTATAATAAACCATAGTGCAATAACGTACCTTCTTCGAACGAATGTCGAAAGCGGCACTGTCACTTGATTAAAAGAAAGTCTTCAAAATGGATGATGAAAAACTTAATCTAACGGTAGAGCAAAGATCAGCTAGTTTTGACAAATGAGAAAAATTCCATCACAACATTGTTAAATAAGTGTTTGGCGATGTCTTTGAACGAAGTGGACCCCGAATCACCTATAAAGGTATCTTTTACGTCTTCTCCTTAACCACAACAACAACTTTCTTCTTCTGCTACATGCCATGTTTGTGGTGGTATCTGACTGTCAGTTTCCGGCGTTAGCATGGGCGGAGCTTGACAGAAAACGTCGGGTCCGGTCTGATCGTCGGATTCTGACATGGTTTTACCCTAAGACAGATCTAGCTCTGGGCGGCTCTGGCCATAATTATACTGACTGCCGGACTGCCGTACCCTCTTGTTATGGCAAGTGACTTGAGTGGCCAAAACTGTTGCGTGGGCAAGTTGCAAATTATTATTATTATTATTTTTATGTGATGGTTGCAGAGCATGTCTGATCGACTTGTGTAAGAAAATACAAGCAGTTTGATAATAATTTGATAAGTAGCTTGATAACAACTGAGCAATACAAGGCAAAAAACTGTAAACGTGCCCTCTCCCTTTTTGTTAGATTATCCATAAACCTATTACTTTTTTGTTATATCTACTCATGCTGTCTTCAATAATAATATTACACGTAGATCTATGTTGTTGAAAGAGGTTGGTTCAAAACATTTTAAAGAGAAGAGTAATAGTAATATTATAAGTAGTGAAAAAAGTAGTGAGTACATTTTGAAAAGTAGTGGTAAATTACCAAATTATTGAAAGTAATTCTGGAGTAGTGAAATTACTCTTGTGATGAAGTAACTTGTAGTTAATCAACTACTTAAAAAAGTAGTTTTTTGCAACCCTGTTATTTCAGTGCTGGAATTTTTATGTATCCACAAAATGACGAACATAACAGGCTTGATTGAATTATTAGCATACCTTTAATAAAGACTTGCTACTTTGAATCTAATATGTCTGTCATTAAATAGCGCACAATGTGCCACAGACAGATGGACAGGACCATTGTAAGTGATTCAACTTAAGGCTCTTCAATGATAACTGTAAGACCATGCACAAATTTGTGTGGTCTGCGTGAAATATTCTGTTAAAAATGCATATGAAACTCCTCGCACAGTGAAAGTTCTGCAATGCTGGACAATTAATTAGCATGCAGTTTGGCATTTTGTAGAGTCTAATGAAAAAGACAACTTATGAATCTAGTTTATGCTGGATTTTACTGTTTACTTTTATACTGAGGAAGAACTGGGTTCAACACTTATGAACTAGCTCTACTGAGAGCCATATTTTTTCTCAAACTGGAACTACACCAGCTGGATATGGTATACCCTTGGAACATGGAAATTGCTTCTGGTTCCAGGGGAGGGGGTGGCAAACCCTGCACAATGTAGAGGTTTGAGACAGGAAATATTGCGTCATTGAAAAAAATGGCATAAGTCTCTGAAAAGGCTAGACCTAGATCTAGAGAGTAGTGTCGCTGTGATGACAGATGGGGAATACGAAACTACATACAGACTGGATGATAACATATGATCACTAGTAAAACGGAATAACATAAAAATATCAAAGTCTGAGAACATTCTAATATCGACTCATCTGAGTTCGGTGACAACGTCAGTGATGACCTCAGCTGGCATTCGTAGCCCAAAAGGAAAGAAGACAGAACACAGCTTGGGAACTAGCCTCTCACCCCGACAAGTTCTTCTTAATCGGTCAAATTCTGGATCGCCACGGGGGCAGCTGATTAACAGAGACATAAAGGATACAGTTTAACAACATCAGTATCCATCCGACGTTTCCCTGGGCTTGGGGACGACATAATTGAAGAGATTTTTATCCTTGGGCTTGCTCGGTCGATTTCCAAAACAACAACAGCTATGGCGGAGCTCTTCTGCTATGGATTACGTTATGTCACGTGACCAAGATAAGCCCTCCCATTTTATTTCTTGATACTTCTCACAGTCACATTTTTTTAGCCAGAATGCTTTCAGAAACTTAAAGATGCATAATATTGCATAAATTAGTAATAAAATGTGCCAATGTGCAGTTAAAAGGAAAAAAAAAGTACAAGCGATCGAATTGGGTCACGGTCCATTCATTGATTGACAGTTGCTCCCAAAGAGGAAATACGCTAGCAGGCAGTCAGCTGTTGGATGTAAACAAACCAGCATGCTGACTGGTTTATATTTAGAATCGTTGCTGGGTGCTTTGTATGCGCATAAATTAACCTCTTTATTCGCTGGATTTGCAAAGTGAACCACTGTTATTTTTGATGAAATCGTTTCAGTTACCTCTGAATTCCGTAAAACCATTCAAATTAAAAAAATATATTCGTTAAAAACTGAAAATACGAACAATGGCTTTCGACATGCTTGACACGTCACAATGGTCTGGTTGACCTGTACGAACTGGAAACGCGTACCCCAAGTCCCAAGTGCATTCTTGCATTATATAATTTCCATTCGCGGGAGACATGGCAAAACGACGATTCGGATTGCAAAATACTTGATTTCAGTTTTCAGTTGGTTGTAGGTAGAGTAGATGGTCGGAATTTATAGTCCCCCTATTCGGAGACTTCCAAACAACCCAAATGTAATTTCCCAAAGAAGAATACCACTAATGAATTCTTAATCATGGTATAAAGCGTATATCGTAATCTGTAGGCTAGATTTAGTCGGAGTCGGCCTCCTGGTTTCATTCAGGTGGGAAAAAAAATGAGATGTGCTTTCATTCTTGGGAATTGGGAGGGAGAAGGCGTAGTGTCTGACCTATAATCAGCTTGTATATTCTTTTTTCTCAGACCCAGGTGACGTGATCCTGAATGTCGAATAATTACGATAAGGAATTAAACCGCTACAGGCGATACACAGTTTAAGGTGAAAGGTAGATAGACGATACCTGCTTGCCCTTATGGGCCTACAATCATACCATCGAAAATGAGTAGATTAATTCCGTCGACATACCGTAGGTTATCGCCTATCCAGACCTAATTTTAACATGATGCGCATGGCAAAGTCAGTCTTACAGAAAAGGAAGACGATCCCAATATTCGCTGGTGACAGGATATTCCAATATTTTGAATATACAATACCCTTACTTTTGTCATTACTGAAGGCAGCAAGACGTGGTTACCCATGAGAAGGCAGACAACCATTAAAACAGCATGGCTTTGCAGAAATTTATGATGACCTCCCTTCAAACTATCTACGCGCTTCCAAAATTCGTACCTTTACAGCTGCAGCCACACATATGACCACCACCAGTTGATAATTCCAGTTACTGCTCAAACTCACACTGTCTCACACACAAACCTGTTCATCCTTTTGAGACTATAATAAATCAGAACCGAGACTACAGAGGTGCATACCTGCTACACTTGGTTTAAAAAAAAACAAACACCAAACTCGCTCAACCCCAGGCGAGACTGACTGACTTGAAATTATGTAGGCAAACTCTTAACAACATATTCTTCCTTCGCCCTCTGAACGGAGCTAGTTCATGTTTTAAAAAAAAACATTTGCACTTTAAATGGGTGTGTATCTGTGCGGGGGAAGGATAGAAGGGAGGGAGGGGGTGGTGAAGCATCCCGACCGCTGACAGCCCCCCCCCCCCCNCCCCCCCAGCCCCCTCCCATTAACCACAAGCAGATTTCTTTTGGAAAAAAAAAGTAATAAGCTACAAGTAGATTATTTCTATAAATATTTAGATGCTTTTAAACCTCTTTTACGACTTAAAATTGTTGGTTATTTTTTAAGAGTTAAAAAGGATCTGTAATGAAGTTTTGGACACATTAAAAGACATATTCTGATATTATCCATGTTTATTGCGAGTTTCATTGATCTAGATCTAGTTGCTACGTTGTTGTTACCATGGAGAAAAATAAGCATGTCAAAAATATACAAACCGAGGGCCCGAGTTTGTTTGACACATACCTGCGGAATGCAATTGTTGTACTTGTACTTTTTAAACGTTTTCAGCTGTGACATAGCTATGGCACCCAGGTACTTAAAATTTGCAGCATACCGTTTGAACTACTGAATTACTAAAATTGAAAATGTACATTTTTTTTTTCTTGGTTGGTCGCCCAGTGGACGTATGTGCAATCGGGAAGTGTGTTAGGATCACGGGTGTACACTATAGGCTCACACGTGAAAGTTAAAGAGTGAACACTATAGGCTCACACGTGAAAGTTAAGGAGTGAACACTATAGGCTCACACGTGAAAGTTAAGGAGTGAACACTATAGGCTCACACGTGAAAGTTGAGGAACATATTCAGACTGTAGGTATTTAGGAATTAAATTGCTGTGAAGTCAGCATCCCTGTGATGTAGTCGTGGCATTTTCAGACTTGCAAACTGAGAGATCCTGGGCTCGATACCCGGTAGGGACAGAAATTTTTCTAATGTTGGGTTTTTCGGCCATTCTTCTCATAATTAATCTCTCACAGTGATTTGGTAAAACCCCTAATGACACACTTCCCTAGATAATGTGTAACATCTTTAACAAAAATAAATTAGCAGACTGTGTTCACATTCCTCCCCCTTAATGAAGAATATAGAGATGCCCGGTTACATATTATGTTTGTATAACCAGATGATAGTGATATACGGTAATTATCTTGTAAGTGTTGGACTGAACTTCTGTATCTATAGATCTAGATCGGCAGTAGAGATTTTTAATTTCAATCAAATCACTGTAAAATGTAAACTTTCCTTTTTTATGCAAGCATGAACAGGAGACAGGAGATTAAAGAAATATACGCAAACTTAAAAGGGTTGTAGGGCTGTTGTGTGTGCGCTGATCCAAGAAGATGTGACCGGCTTATCACAGAGAAATGCCGCCAGTCGACAGGACGGCGGGCAGTTTTGATATAACATAACGGTGGGAAAGGCAGAAACGAAGAGAGGAGGGATGGAAAAAACGTGAGGAGATACCATAATTGCTGTCTTTTACTGTATCTCCTTGTCTCCCCTGTCCTGAGGTCTGTTGTGCTTCATTTTTTTCTTAATTTTTTGGGCAGCCTATGTGGACTGTCTTGTCTTTGTCACACATTTCAGGGGCGAGCGCAGAAATGTTGTCTGGAGGGGGAGGAGGGCTAATAGTGGGCATGACCGCCACCTTCCTCCCACCCCCACCCTCCTNNAAAAAAAAGGCAGCATAAGAAGTAATTTCAGGCCATTGACAATTTGTGTCATGATTTGTTTACTATTAGGCTGGGTTTTCAGAAAAAGTACACACTAATAGACTTCCCACACTCTCTGAAATATACTGTGAAATGTCAGTCTCGTAGCCTAAATTACTGCCACCTTAACCCTCTAGTGCCCAGCGTATCAGATCTGATACATTTCGTGGAACAAAGAAAAAGCAAATCAAGATCATCACTCCATCATAATAGTGTGAAGTCGCATGAGCGGGCATTAGCCTGGATATGAGACTTGTAAACCGCATTATTATTATTATTATTATCATTTTGATGCTTGTTCCAGCATAGCGGATCCAGAAGTGATCCAAAAACTGGAGCTCAGACTTTTTGTGCCATTGTAAATAGGGCTGGGCACTAGAGGGTTAACTGTATTGTCTTAGTTGTGCAACGACATGCATCTACGAGGAAGAACACTGGGTCTTAATTCCTTTTTGGGAAATGAAAAATTCCTTATCTGTTTAAATTTCCTTTTCACAATTTCCTGAAAGTGGAAGCCCCGGGAAAGGGAGGGCCGATTTGCATGATCTCTTATACAGAAGAGGGAAAATGATGGAGATGTGGAGGGTAGACGTGACTATGAAGGGTAATTATAGCTCAGGTGTAACACCATCGAGGTGCAAATGATATGACTATAGGATGCTCAATGACGTTTTAAACCGCGGCACGTAGGATTGCACTTTACACATTCCAGCATCGCCTGATGACTCTCAAACATTCAAACCATGCTAGCTAATGTTAGAGGGAGGGGCACTTCGGCCCTCATTATCAGGAAAAGCGTATTTACTGAGTTTCAGGGTGTTTGTTTGAGAAGAACTGCATTGCTAAGGTAAGGAAGGACTACACGAGAAGGCAAGTCGATAGTAAAGGCCAAATGTTACAACGTAAAGATGTCTACGCAACAGGGGCGGAAATGGCGCGGCTGACGTTCGCTGGGGGACCTGAAGTTTAAAAGTCTCAGGGATAGGATGGTTTTATAAACAGGGGTGGTGAGATGGATTTCCAAACTCATGGATTATAACTTTGACTGATGACGTCATTCTCTGGTGGCTCCTCATTCATAAGCTCGCTCATCGTGCCCCCATCCTTCCACTCCTCTCCATCCAACCACCAGCCCCGACATGGTCTATGTTCATTACGGAGTGCCAGAATCATCGTATTATAAAAATCTCTTCCCAATTCTATATCCTTATTCTGGTGCTTTGTGTTTCATTCTGTACAGGCTTTAGTTCAAAGTCAGTAAGGAGAATGAAAACAGC
>JAWQUT010000209.1:1164111-1175225 GCA_033807755.1 Ellobium chinense
ATTAATTTTTCATTGTTACTGCACGCCTCTTCGTCCCAGGAAGCTGAGGCTAGTTCTCAGGGGCAAACAACCTAGTATCTGGTATATTTTAAAGCGTTATTTTTGTTTAAACATGTTGTTTTCAAGGAGGTAAGGTCCATGTCGCTATATGTGCGGTGTTTAAAAAGTTCTCGCAATGAGTTTCAATAAAATGACGACTCTCAGAATAATATCACAGCAAAGTCATGTGACAAATGATGTAACTGTATTTGGAAATTCTGCAAACTACGTCGCCTGCCAGTAGAAGATGACAGGCCAATATTCTCCTATTTCTTATAGCTAAATCATCAGTCAGACACTCCAGCAAAGCGACGTCGGATTAATGCATGTGAGCCTTAATTAAACAGCCAGCATCCCTTTCTAATCCTAATATGTCGTGATTTCCATTATTTAAAATCCTTGCTTATCTCAAGTTGTTTGCCTTTCGGCACCATAAACATGGGGCTAAATTTACCTGCCTGTTACTATCTTTCAACACCACCGCGTTCCACTTAGGGTGGACGCTTCCGTAGTTAGGTCTTAATGGACCGTTCGGCGTCACGTTAACCGGCCATTCCCCAAAAAGACTCCGGTCGGACCATATAAAACTGGGATTCGTTTTCATGTAAACTTAGTCCCAGAATCATTCACTAGCGGGTGCGCAGTTTCAAAGGTACCTGGTGAAAGACTGTAGATCGAAGCGTCCGCAACTGCTCCAAATCTAAAGAAAAAAACTTTAACGCCTCTTCGCTGGTTCGAAGAGGGTCTGGCTCGTATACTGAGAGCTACTTGCTAGGCATTAGACTAGGCCTACTTGATTATTAAAGCAGGACTTTGCCGCCTTTTTCTAAAGACTTTTATCACCGCTTTTTCCAGTTTATCCTTGAGGCAGTTTTAATCCTGGGCTGCAAACAACTGTGAGCAACTATGGCAAATGCACTCCAACATACAATGCTGATCTTGTCGGTCTTATTGTCGCCAGCACTGGGAATTTTTTATTTCGCTCGGAACAGCCAAAATCTGGACACGAACACTCTGTTCGGCAATCCAAGTGGTACCCCTTTTAATCCCACGAACACAGGAAACAACGCTGCAACATCTTTCAGCAACGTCATTCAGAGCAACAATGACAATACAGTAAGCAGCCTCGGAAGCAACACAATGACGAATCAAGTCAGCGGATACAACAACAACAACAACGTAGTGAACAATAGATGTGTCCAGAGAAGTGCTCGAGATTTCCGACCTCACCCAGCGGACTGCGCCAAATTCACCATGTGCTCCAATGGAAACCTGCTGACCTTTGACTGTCCCAGAGGGAGCGTGTTCCATGACTTGTCAGAAAGCTGTGTACCTCAAGGTTCCTACTACGACACGTGTAAGTCTTTGCTTTTGAATTTCAACCAAAAGATTAACTTCCATTCCTTCCCTCAAACCACATGCATTTGCACTGTTTTATAATCATTCCAACTTTAGCTTATGCTAACTTGAGCAATTACAAAAGGACTCAAAATATTCATTAAATTCAGCACTGATTTCTTTCACCGCCAACAATGCACAAAAGATACAGCGCCAATTTGATTTTTCATGCTCTTAGGGATTGCTTACGCTGTTACTTATTGCTGTTCACACTCCTTACAAATAAAAGAGAGAATTTTCCTTTGAATTGCCAACTGTGAGCAATAAAGTGAGCTTAGATGAATTTCCAATTTCACTCTGCTACAGTAATTTGTAATTACAGTGATACACTTCACGATTTCTGAAGCTTAACTAATGGCGTTGTTCCGAATTTGTCGGAAAAGCGCCCCGACCAGAAAATTCACCATTTTATTTGTATGGCCAAACGATCCCAAAAATTTCCATAGGTAAGAACATCAGGAATGAGTTCTACTCCTTCTGTAAGATCCCTTGTCCTTAAAACAACGCTTTGGTGTAAGACTTGTTTATTCTTGTGTTGGCCTATGCAAGGCTAAACAAGAACACCTTTTCCAGACCGTCAAAGACCTACATCTAGATCTTTTTTATCTCTTTACAGGCAGCCGCGCTCAAGCATCTCAGCTGATCTGCCCGCCAGGCGCCACTTATAAGAAGGCGCACCCTCACCATTGTGCCCAGTATTATCATTGTGGACAGCCATCCCAGAATAGGTTGTGGGAGAACCATCTGAAGGAGTGTGAATACCCTATGCTCTTCAACGATATGACCAACCGGTGTGAACACTACACAATGGTCGGTTGTGGCCCCAGGAAAGAACCCCTAGATCCATGTAAGTAGGCATGTTTCATAGAAATCTTTGATTTAAACAGGTGTCATCTTATTCAGTGATGCTACCTATTTTTTTTTTTCACCCACTCTCACAATCTATGACAAATGGATACTTCTTAGTGATCGTAGGGTTGAGTGGGGCACGTGAGGAACAGTGTGGTTGTTGGGGAGACACTTATACAGTTGATAGTTTATCAGTCGAGGGAAACAGCGAGGGCCCTTTTTTTNGGGGGGGGGGGGTACTCGTCGGAGAGGGGGTCTATACATTTAGTGTGTGTGTGTTTTTTTGGGGGAGGGGGGGAAGAAGAGGCATATTTTTTTTTTTTGTGGGGCGTAAGTACTCCACCTATTTCACCTCATCATCGACCTCATGGATGTCTCTCCTAATTTCCTCGGTCTTTGATGGTCGTCTCCCTCCTTGAAAAATAAATTTTATGCTCAATAAGAGACGCAGATAAGGACGGGCTGTGCTCCCCATAAGAAGAATCAGCTCCTTGGGTGCCCTCCACCGAATCTCAGCTGCGTTATCCCTGGGTTTGTCGTCCAGCTATATATGTCACCCCCTCCTCCCATAACGTCTCTGTTTGCTACTTTCTTAACAACATTGTTGGAGAACTGAAATCTCCTTAACGGGTAGCAAGGATCCCACCCCTTCTTCATTATCATTAGTAATATCCGCCAATCCCAAATCTTCCCTCCCCCTTTGCTTTGCTGACGCTCACAAAGACTTTTAGTTACTAGACTCTCCACCACTTTGATTAGTTGGTTGGTTTTTGGAGGTAGGTCTATCTATCGTTCCCTGTAGTAACTGCCTAAAAAGTAATGCCTGTAGATGAACTATGTGAGGAATAAGTATGTAAACTGCATCAGTATCTGCGGCTTACGAGACGGTGAAGAGGGAAAGTTGGTTGGTTTTAGGCCGTATTAGGGTCCCCAGAGCAGTTGACCTGTTCGAAGATTTCCCAACGATCCAAACGTTTCCAAGATAAGAATACCAAAAATGAGTATTAGAAGGAGCAATACTAATTTTTTGTTTTCTTATCTAGGAAATTTTGAGACAAATTGACCATATGAGACAAACATTAAATTGTGGTTCGTAAACTTTGCTTTATTTCAAAGCACATCCAGAGCTGAGCCAAATATTAAATTGTTGTTCGTCAACTTTGCTTTACCCCAAGGCACATCCAGAGCTGAGCCAAATATTAAATTATAGTTCGTCAACTTTGCTTTACCCCAAGGCACATCCGGAGCTGAGACAAACGTTAAATTGTTGTCCATTAACTTTGCTTCACTCCAAGGCACATCCAGAGTTGAGACAAACGTTAAATTGTGGTTCGTAAACTTTGCTTTACTCCAAGTATCCAGAGCTGAGACAAACATTAAATCGTGTTCGTGAACTTTGCATATATGCCAGAATAACCCTTTCCCGTTGTTTTTTTTCAGGCGAATACCGTGCAAACATCTGCGAAGGCCACGTCCACTGTGTTCCATGTAAAGTTCGCCATCCTTCATGCAGGGGCAAAGCTGACGGCATGAACTCTTGGAAGGGGAGGGAAGGCTCACCTTACTACGTGGTTTGCGCTAACCAAAGAGTTGTTTACCATGGGATGTGCGCCCAGGCGAATGGCGTTCAAGTGTTTGACGATAATCTGGGCATGTGTAAATATTTGAACAGCAACAACAACTCCTTCTAGATAGACAACAAGTTCTACCGACAAAAAACCAGTTTATTGAGTGGAGATATTAAACTCTGGCTATACCTATAGACCGAAAGTCAAATATAATTTGCTGAGGGTAGAACCCAGTAAAAAGACTGATTTCCTCCCATGTTTTGCTACATCGCATGTATATCCCACATTTCTCCTTTTACAAGATGGACACGTAAAAACTAGAAAAAGGGTTGAAAGAGGCAACAATACTGCAAAGATTCTTAGCTGTCATAATGGTCCTTTTTCCAGGAGATACACATAGGGACCGAAGTTGAGGATTCTAGTGTCACATTGCCACTGCCAGTCTCATCAGTAAATTCGTGGTCTAAATATCTATATTATTATAAGATTCATACAGCCTTAGCTTCAGAAAAGAGACAAACAGCTACGAATGAAGATCGAGCTCCACTTATCTTTTATAATAAAGATACCCCACCCCCATCTCTGTCCCAAACATTAAAAATCAGTTGAAGGATTTATGGTACTGGACTTGTATGGAAACAGACATAATATATTATAATACATCATTAATTATGGACAGGAGATACTATTACTGATATGCACTGATAATCTGTTGTGTTGAATTATGCCTTATATAGTGCTCATTTCAAATGTCTTCCATGTATGACAGAAAATGCATCCTCCGTCTTCTACATTGACCTGTCTACTCTCCCTTCTCAGTCATCTCTTTATTGCTGCTTGTGTGGTTTTTTTTTCTCCCTTTGTTCAGCTCTCTCACTGCCTTCCTCTGTTTTGGCTTCTAGCACCTTTGAACTTTATATTGCATGTCCAGAATGTATGAGTTTGTTGTTTTTTTCTTGTTTGTTACATATTTTCTTTTTGTTACATATTATCAACAACGTATAAATCTGTCTATACCCTCAAGTACCTAAGGGCAAGGCCATAATATAAAAAAAAATGTACAGTAACTGAAGACACACTACAGATGCAACTTCACGGTTAACACAATTCCTAAAAGTTACTAACTTCCGATTTATTTGCGAGAATTTCTCCGAGAAATTTCTCATTACCATCCGTAACATTTCTGATCTAAGCATTCCCTATATTTTGAAAACCTTAAACAGACCTCGGGAAATAATTGATGGGTCTCTTTCTTTCGCCAACAAATTTGCTGTAGTGTACTACTGAAAGTATGTCACAGCTTGAAAATAATACGGATCAGTACCATTAGAAAGTCTTTCCTAGCGCTACAGATAGATGCTTATTGTTATTCTGTTCTGTTCTCTTTTCTTTATGTGTTTGTTTGTTTGTTTTTTTTTCTTTTTTTTCCTTGTTTCTTAAATTCTTTTTTCCTTTTTTTCTGTGGTTTCAATTGACTGGCTGGCTCCAGATTATGATGTAAATGCTCACTGTCAATTCACCTTGTATTAATGAATAAAACTTATTATCATCTCCTCTCCTGCTTTTTTAAAAAATATAAATATGTGATTCACGATGGAACTTGCCACAATCTAGTTTTCGTCGTCATCATCGATATTATTTTCTTAATAACACTATTAAACTTTATCATTATCATCATCATCACCACCACCATCATCTTTGACCAAAATTTGCTCAAATTTATCACATATCATCATCATCGTCGTTGTTGTCGTAATGAAACACACACACACACACACACACACACACATACACACACACACAAACATACACATACATACACACACACACACACGCACACACACGCACGCGCACACACACACACACACGCGCGCGCGCGCACGCACGCACTCGCGCGCACGCACGCACGCACGCACACACACACACACACACACACACACACACACACACACACACGCGCACACACACACACACGCACGCGCGCACACACACACACACACGCGCGCGCGCAAGCACGCACTCGCGCGTACTCACGCACGCACGCACGCACGCACACACACACACACACACACACACACACACACACACACACACACAAACACACACACAAATCTTGCAATTATGGGCCTACTTCGTGATAGGAAACCAAAATTTTATCGCAATCTTTAATATCCTGAGGTCTTATGCTGGGCATTTGCATGATTAGTCAAACAACAGAATAAATAATAAATAAACAATAATCATTTTTTCAACTTCGTTTATTGCAAGTAAATCAACCAAATTGCATCTCTGGAGCTACGGCTCTATGATTACATGGAAAGTAAATAATTAATAATGAATTAAGTAAGTAAGTAGGTAGATAAATGGACCCATTCCATAACAGAATGAAAATGTATGCACCATTGGAAAGAAAAAAATGGTTAATCCGTTCACACTGACAGTTGTAGGCTACATCAATAATGTAATAGTCATACAACCACTTCAACAATCGCGACTGACAACAACAACAACAACAACAACAACAACAACAACAACAACAACAACAACACCGAAATCATCTAAAAAATCATTTCGGAGCCTACAGATGGCTAAAGACTCTAGAAGGCATGTTAATATTAGACACAAGGCCTAGAATAGGCAGGAAACTTTCTTATCTAAACGCACTACAAAGTTGTCATAAATAAGACATACACTCTTCGATACGTTAAGCTCACATTACCAAGAAAATGCACATGCGACGCGTTCGACCTTACATAGATTGCGTTTCCATAGTATATGGTCGTCTATGGTCCAGGACAAAACAAATAACTTCTTAAATCCCACAGTTACCAAGAGCTAATGTGTTTTGGACATAGTGCTATGCATACATCCTCTAAAACATTTATGATTTATCTAGGCCTTTGTAAGTAAATGCTCCACAGTCTTAACAGGGTATTGTTGAGCATTCTTGCAGACCTATAAAGAAGCGGAAGTTTGTCTGATGGTCTTGGCAGTTCGTTGAGGATTAAAGGACAGTGAATGCTGTAAATATACTTTCTCTTCAAAGTGCCCGCAGTGGAATGTCATGGTCTAGTCTTTACTTGTATATTTCATGCTACAAACTGTGGCATTTCTTCCAGCTAAGCAAGGGTGTTGACCATATATGCTAATAATGCGTTGAAATCCTTCATTCTAAGCATTTGTATTTAGCAAATTTATGTATTTTGTACAATTTGCAATCGAACACTCACATTCACATCCCATTTCCGCTCCCCCCCCACCTTTTTTCTCTCTCAAAAAAAAAAAAAATCAGGTTCATAAATTACTGGAGGCCTATCCACAGTTCGCGTCTCTTCCCTCCTTTGCTTATCATAGGCAGACAATGCTTAGTTCTTATAACAGACATCATTCTGACCCCTTCCCCCTTCCACACACACACACACACACACACATGCACAGACCCACACATAAATCTTGGAGCGCGCAGACACATAATAAATTATACATGCAGAAAGCAGAAAAACACCCTCTCTTCCATCAAAAATTTACATCAACACAAAGCACTACAAATCTGTTCTTGATAGCATTCATAAAACCTCGCACTTACAACATGACACTTCGAATGCTTGGTTCCCATTCTTAATATCTACCCTCCTTTTCACTCTGTATCTCATTCAGCTTTTTCTCCTATACATTCTCGACTGGAGGCGACAGATACCACTTTATATCCAAATGGAGATGACCGTTTGAATCTCATTACTAAACTCGCCAAACCATAATATAAGATACAGCTAGACCTCTTAAACATCGTGTTGCCTATTTCTGCCATGTTATTATAAAATGAACTGACTGTTTCTCCCAGTTGTAGCTTAAACAACATTTACGTATAACCTAAAGCACTTGCTAGCTAAACAATCGTTCTAATGATTTTAGGGAAAAGATACGGAATCCAGAGGGTTAATAGGTACATGTATTACTTGTATGCTGTCAAAAATGGAGGTCCTAACTGTCACGGTGAAGCGCTACTCAGAATCAACGATCAGTAGCATATCGAACTGCACATAAGATTGGATAGCTGGTTATTTGGCGATATATTTACGTCTGTTTAGAGACTTTCAACGAGCCATAAAATATATCCTGCTCTAATGAAGAAGACCAGGGAAGCAACTGAAAGATTTGAGCAAGGGGTGTAACTGGACAGTAAAGTTAAACAGGAGAGAGGTACAAAATTTTGGGAATTCAAACTTTTTCTGCAAATATATTAATTCTATGTAATTCATAATTTCACAGAAGGCCATTCAGATAGACTAATTGCTGACAACTAATCAGTCGAATGATAAAAAAGATTGTTGAAACACAGTCATGGCAGGCCATTAAAAAAGAACAACAGTATGCTTGATGAATTTAGCAATGTTCTCCTTTCTCAGCTGAGGGTAGCACTAAAACTATAGTTCGGGTAATTTACAAACTGGAAACTTCATAGTGTAGGCAAAACAGTGCACTGGTGCTGGCTGACTTCAGTTACTGACTGTGCCATCTAATGGCAATTACTGTAGTTTATTAAGAATGATCTGACAATTCAGGGGATAAATATCCAACCTAAGCAATGCATTTGCTAACATTGAAAGAAGAACATTTAATTTTAGTTTTACAGACATGCCACTAACTTATCACTGAGTTTAAAGGTACTCAACACTCTAAGGAAGGCAGAATGAAGAGTCATGAGTTAAGCAGAACATGGTACTAAAAAAAAAATAGTAAGTTGATCACAGTGAAAATTAGACTAACCCAACGATCACAGTAAAAATTAGACTAACACAACGAGCAGATTGAAAGTTCCTGAACGTGTGGCTGAAAACAACACACAAATACAAATATCGTCTTTTCCAACAGGATTTGAATGATTCTTCCAGAAATTAGTTCTCACCTCATTTTGTTTAAAAAGTTTAGTCTAATTTACTGTCTTAATACTAGATTCATCATAGTTATGATCTAACTGTAGCAATATCAGTCTAGTTTATAGCCTAACTACTGAAATCTCAGTCTACAATAACACAGTTTATGACTAACTACAGTGTTGCAATATCAGTCAAGTTTATTGTCTATGTATGGAAATCTTACTTTAGTTTATTGTCTATCTATGGAAATCTTACTTTAGTTTATTGTCTATCTATGGAAATCTTACTCTAGTTTATTGTCTNACAATAACACAGTTTATGACTAACTACAGTACTGCAATATCAGTCAAGTTTATTGTCTATCTATGGAAATCTTACTTTAGTTTATTGTCTATCTATGGAAATCTTACTCTAGTTTATTGTCTATCTATGGAAATCTTACTTTAGTTTATTGTCTATCTATGGAAATCTTACTCTGGTTTATTGTCTATCTACGGAAATATTACTCTAGTTTATTGTTTAACTATGGAAATCTTACTCTAGTTTATTGTCTTACTATGGAACTCTTACTCTAGTTTAGTGTCTAACTATGGAAATCTTACTCTAGTTTAGCGTCTAACTATTGCAATCTCAGTCTAGTTTATTGTCTACCTATGGAAATCTTACTCTAGTTTATTGTCTAACTATGAAAATCTTACTCTAGTTTAGTGTCTAACTATGGAAATCTTACTCTAGTTTAGTGTCTAACTATTGCAATCTCAGTCTAAATCAATGTCTAACTATACAAACTCGTTTATGGCCTCTTAAATTATTAAGCGACTCACAGGAGGGCAGCTTGTCCCCGGGGAAGGGGCAGCATGTCATAGTTTCCCCTGCCTATTGTCGTAGTGTCCGTCATGGGCAAATGTCCGTTGTAGACAGACAGACTTAACGCTCAAACACAATATCTGGAGATTAAAGGAACCTCACCACTCGCTCGTTCGGACAAGCTGTCGCAGATGGTTAAGTTATGAGACCGAATTCAAATGTATTAAAAAAAAAACAACAAACAACATGCTTGTTGTCAACGCTATCTGCTAAATTGGGAGATGACACCACGACAAAAATAGATCAATTCAGAGTGAAGGGTGAGCCTACTCCCCTACATCACATGGCGCTAATGTATTAAATACAGACTATCACATCAAAAGTAACATTTATCACACCGACTTCCATTACACATTATCACAGTCAAAGCCTGATGTTCGCAAGAAGTGAGTTAAAATACAGTCATATGTAGTTGATGAGTAATTAAAATGTAAGCAGAGGGTGAGTAAACATTGATCAGTTTCTCCCAGAGGCCCTTCAGCCACGGGAAAGCTAAACTAAATTATATATTACTAGGCCTATTTCATGAGGCTAGAGGGTATCCATCCGGGCTATACTAGGGTAAAGCGCAAAGAACACGACATATAATTATAGATGAAAGGACACGACATTTCTTTCCTCAACAGCAACAACTGAAACTGCAACAACAACAAAAAGTAAAAAGGAAGAGTAACAATCAGACAAAATGGAAGTGAATTTGTACACGGAGCATAGGAGCCTACAGGCCTATAAACTTGTGTCACAGCATGGCCATACACCGACTTTCTCTATATAGACAATTAGCCATGGCTATGCAGACAAATATCTCATTAAGTATACATGTATTACCGTAAACATTCTTTCCTAGCACAAACAGATGCTTTTTGTCATCCAGACAGTATAAATCTGCCCTCTCCTGACAAAAAGGCGAATATCGAAAATTGGCCAAACTTGAGATATTCACACCAAAAAAAAAAAAAAANAAAAAAAAAAAAAAAAGAACAGACCATGTTACATCTTTCTGTCTTGATTTCAAATGCACATCAATTTTTAACAATTGTAGAAGTCTGTCGTCCTTTTGTCAAAACCTTTTTCTCTGTTAACAGTCCTCTGTTTTCTGACACCGATATTTGTCCTTTTGACAGGAGAGGGCAGAGATACCACTACGATGTCGTGATGTATGCAAACATACCAAGATAGCTATTCACACTACAGTGCGAATGTACCCAGCTCCCAGTGACTATGGTCCACGCCTGTTGATAGGGGAAGTCCGGTTTGTTCGTGTCAAAGTCCACTGTATCTCATCATGGCGGAATAAGGGTGATGTCCAGAGTATCTCTCTGGCCAGGTCGGGTAAGTATTCGCCACGCACGCAGAACGTGTACTAGTTTATCACCCGGGAATAGCCTTTTTGTAACTACATATTATTACACATCTACACTAAGGAATGTGATTCTTGCTGTTCTTACCAACACTAAAAGACATGGAAGGCGGGATGGCAGAGATAGTGCAGATGTGGAAACCTGGTAGGAGTTGG
>JAWQUT010000209.1:1194673-1219468 GCA_033807755.1 Ellobium chinense
GGGGGGTGGGGTTGAGAAGTCCGTGCAGTGATAAGAGGCAACTGGAACCCTGGGTTCATCAAGGTGCCCAGACTTTTTGTAAAGACAGACAGTAACAGGTCCCCTGAGTACCCCCCCCCCCCCCCCCCCCCCCCNTCCACAGTCTCCCCGCCTCAAACATTATCGACGCCAGAAGGAACATTCAGAGTGCCCAGGATGAATATATTAGTAATCTTGAGATTTCATCTCATCAGGGAGAAAGGAACTTTGGGAAATCAGAGGAAAGGAAAAACAATGGAAATAGATAAGAAGGCTGAGCAAGGATTACGGGCGGGGTCGGAAGAGGGGGAGAGGAGAAGGAAGTGGGCCAAAATGAAAGATTCTATGCTTACGAATAAGGACCCAAGTCTTGACGCCAACTCATTTGTGCGTTATCCCATGATCATAAGAGGAAATTGGGATGTAATAGGGGTGAGCTAGATATTGATGTATTTTAGTTGTGTGTGCACGCTAGCCCCTTCGATTTCTTGAGGCGCCTTCACTTTCAGATAGAGGTAGAAATAAGAATATTACAAAGTTATAAGTAACGAAGGCGTTACTTACTGACAAAAAAACAACAACCTAACAGATCAGGTATGTATAAAAAAGCAATTACTATGGTTCCAAACTTAAAAAAAACGTAAATAAATGTTGCTAATTTCATAAGAACAAAATACAGTTAACTTCAAACACTGCGCTGTACAAATAACCTTCACAAAACTAAGTGATAATAATCACAGCAGTAGTTACAGCAACAAATAATAATACAACAACAGTAACAACGACGATAACAACAGCAACAACTACAACAACAACAACAACAGCAACGACCCAAGCAGGCTACGAATGAGCTTATAGATAAACAATCTTTCCATATATAGCACAGAAATAACAGCTAGGATACATGGTGCATCATTATACGTGAGAGCAAGAACAAATTGTAGGCTACTGGCCGCTGTTTAAAAATACAGTTTATGCTACTGCGAGCTCTGTTATGCTCGTTTATATCTGTTTTGAGATCCTTTCACAAGCTTTAAGCGATGGAAGTGTTGTTTTTTTTTTTTAAAGTTCACACTCCTTTCCCAATTACACGGTGCCTATGTTGGTCAACGAGTTATCTTTCACTCAAAGGGACGTAATCGCGTTATTATTTGTATCTGATATTACTTCTGCTTACCACAACATATTACAGACTATTCGGCGACAAAATTTGGTTCCTTCTCTCCTTTTTACATTAAGAGTTTGTTGCCCGAGCCCCAGAAATTGGAAATTAAACTTCCGCAGAATTCTTTCCCTGTCGCAGAAATCACTATGTTATTATGGCCGGCCCAAATGTAATGGTACTGTACAATCTAAACTGAGGCTTGTCAGCTTTGCCATGGTGATTATAAAATTGTCAGCAATATCAGTGCATTTCCTTCCCCTCTATCTCTCTTCCTCAGTCTGTCCGTCCTTGTCGCTCTCATAAAGATTCACGCCCAAAATTTCATTATGCCTGCCACGAGAGTGGATGCAGACACTCTGCATTTCAAGTGGGCCAAGCACACACAGAGGGGAATTACAGTCAACTCCGCTTAATGGCAATGTGTTTGATTGTTGTTATCGTTTAATGGCAGTATTTTATTTTTGGGGAAGCAAACTTTTTTTTTTTAATATAAACTTCCGGTTGGGAAGGGTGGGATTGGGTGCAATGGAGTGGCAGTGTTTCTGTGCACCATCCAAGTCTGGGGTCCGTGCTTTCGGCTCACGAAGCGAACTGTTTACATTTGCCATAGGACAGATCCCCTTAACCTTTATTCCTCTTTGGACTCAGGATGAACATTATCTATTGTCTTTTAAGTTTCCATTTTCAGATAACAACGCCTTTTAATCGCACTTTTTGCTTAATCGCTACTTTTCCCATGTTCCAGGGGACTTCCAATTAAACGAAGCTGATTGTAATTCAGATGGAAAGGGCTAGCAGGGGAAGGGCAGTGAAATGGACGGTCAAGGAGTACAGGATAAGAAGGAAAAAGGGTGGCGTTTGTTTCTCGGTTACACGATACAATATTGGGTTTGCTTTCCGCTATGTATTTCGGTCTTTTTTTTGCATCAATACTGCTAAATGTAATCAACAAGAACTCTCGGTGACAGTTTCATCAAGAAATCAGCCACTGACGATAGTATGAGCTTTAAGTCGCAGATTACTTTTATCATGAATATGACATTTTTTTAGAATTTTACCCTAATTATCATAAACTCTACTCATCGTTATCACTATCGTGTTCGTAATCTTATTTCCACCTCTTCGTTGGTGACCAACGATAATGAATGCGCCTTAAATGCATTATGAATATATAGAAAACGTGATTTGGCAAAAAGAAACGGTGTCAATTCTTTTACGAATACATGTTTTTTAAAGTATCGATAAATGTGTGGCAGATAACAATTAATGTAGCCGAAAACAAACGCAACCAGAAGAAGACGTGTATAGACCTAGAATAGAAAAGGAAAAGAATGGGTGGAGGTGAGGACTGTCAAGTAGTGTGCAGTCGTGCTGGATCAATGCCATATTGATGCAATACCGTATACCTTTTTTGTAGCATCGATACCGATATCGAGTATTTTGCTTCGGAAAAAAAAACTTGTTTGCAGGGAAATAAGTCAGGACATTATTCTATTTATCTGTTGTGATAGAGAATGTCATCTTTTGACACGTAGTTTTAAAATTTTTGTTGCTTCCCTCATATTTAAAGGAATTAAAACTAAAGCCATTGTGATAAATGCATAGCACCTAGTTTCGATCAATGAAACCTGCAATAATTACGGATTATATCTGTTCGTAATCATATCTTAATCCTTATCCCCATTTCTTTTTAACTCTAGCAGTTAATGGACTTCTATTTAGTGCATTTGTTCTTGGTATATGCAAGAGGACCTGGAAAAAGCGAAGGTGGAGAGTGAAACAAGGATGAGTAGGAGAGTCAGAATAAAGAAAAGAATGAAGTGGAGAAAGAAAGCAAAAGCCAAGTACGAAGACGAAGACGAAGACCGTGATTAAAAGGTGATGAGGAAGAGAAAGATACAGCATGGACAAAACTGCAATGGCGGAGGAAAAGACGTGGGTGGGAAATGGACAGACAAGACTGATGGAGAGGAAAGAGGAGGGGAGGAGACAATCTTCATCCAACATCATTAAAGGAGTCCTCCTGCAGTGAACTGAATGCTCCTAAAGATATTGATTCACTGTCGGTGGAACCAGAAAGTGGCGGCAATGTTTGCTTCGAAAGCTCAACAAACCGAGAAGAAGCGAAATCGACAGAATATCGGCTGAGACTGAACGCTGGAAACTGGCAGGCAGCAACGACAAGAAGTTTACGCATATTTGTCTAAGTGCTTGGACGACTGTGCAATTACCATAACCTTCTGCATGTGTGACTTTAGAGCGTGTCAGACTTTCACTTTAGACTGAATAAGACTTTGGTTTGTTTCGTGGTTTTCTTTTCACTTTTTATCGAACCAGGCCAATATTATTCAGTATTAATCACATTGCTGGGACTTCGATTCCGCTCCAGGACTTTTCCTTCTTGCAAGAATGCAAGGTCGTATGCAGTATTCCAAAGCCAAACAACCAATCAGCCTATTTACATTCCTAAACTGTATAATGACCGCAGTGGGTTTACCGATGTGACGAATGGGACGAAAGCAGAAAGAAGGAGAGGGAATCAGAGAAAAAGAGGATATTCTTCTTTTTTTTTTATATGCATAAAGTACTGTTTTTATGCCTTCAAACTTTTGAGTTCTGGGCCTTTAACCATGATGTTTTCAATCGGCAATATATCAACGAAAATGTATCAGCATATAATCTAATGCCTACACAAACTCTAACTTTGAACTGTTTCGTACTTTCACGAGAAACAATAAGGATGCATACTGCTACCAGCATAATAGGAACTACCAACACCCAATATCAATATGATATCTCGCTACACTTCAAGCTGTTTACAAAATAACACGATTTTAAATTAAATTGGAGAGAGAAAAAACCAAAAGAACTAAACAGTGAAGTTCGAATACACCGTAATACAGAAACCATCAAATAAAAACCGAAGAGAAACTAAATTGAACATAAACGTGAAATTATAAACTGAGCACCTCTAGGACTAAAATACGCGTGCACACACGAACTTACATAAATGCCTTGTACGAGGAGCCTATCTTTTGTATGTGCAGGTCATATTTGGCGTCGATGAAAGGCTCCGTGGTTGAATACCCATGGGTAACCGCCACCACGCCGGCCAGATCTTGGAAGTCGTAGTGGTTAGATATTCTCACCTAATTGAGTGATAAGGAAGGAGGGTTAAAGCTCCTAACAGGTCAACAATAAGCTACTTTCAGAATCGTTAGCACTACTGATCTGATAATTTTAAAAATCTGTCCTTTTGACAGATCGTTCAAAGAAAAAAATCGGTCCCTCTTTCATCCCTCTAGTTTGTTTTTTTTTGCATATTTACTTCAACAGCATTTGCGGCGGCCAGAATTACCTGACATACTACAACTGACCTTTCCAAAATACTAAAAAAAAAAGTCCACGTGGCTTACCTAAGCCAGTCGATGTCCACTTTTTATATTTACTTCACTGCTTCGTTTTCTAATCACAACGCCTGTTTATCAATAACTTTTACACTTTCAAGTCTCACTCTCAGGCCATGGCAGATACGGGATTATTTGTCTTGACTGGCTGATTCAAAAAGGTGAATCAGACATAGACAACTTATGCTTGCAGGGTCATAGTATCACCAAACTGAGAATGGTCCATCTGTGAAAATCATTGCAGATAAAATTACCATTTGTTGTTTTTTTGTTTTTTTTTCTGGTGTTGTAAAATTAGTCTGATGATACAGAACAGTGTATCGTTTGCAAAGAACGTGACAATTTTACCCCTTTCCATCAAATGTATTGGCTTAAACGTTTTGTAGTATTGAACGTAGTCTATAATTATTATACACAACATATTTATAGCCCATGAGCAATGTGGATATTGTCAACTATCCAAGATATCGACCGCAGCTGTGAAGGATCTTGTCAGTGGTTGTGGAGAAAATGGTTATTGACTTGAGGTGACAAATAGTGAGAAAGACTGGGGATCTTAAGGCCATGACCTAATAAAAACATATCATTCCTTTCCCTCTCTCCTCTTTCAGCTTAAGCTCTTCCGCATCGCAAAACGGCTCCAAAATTGGTGTGCTCTTCCTTGACTGTCCACGTATCTCCAGTATTTTATCTTGTGTTTCATGTGTGGATGCACAACTGACAGAGAGAAGAAAAGTGTGATGTCGCTATGGTATGGCGAAATGCTCGAATGACGTGAACAATCATGTTAAATATAATTCTTGTCATTTGAAATATTTTCGTTGATACACAGCTGAAGGTGTTAGAGCTCAGTAGCATTACTGTTTTGTTACTGACAATCTCACTATCCACAGAGCTGGAATACCTACTGAAAATCCTCAGGCAGACAGGCAAGCGGATAACCTTGACGTGTGTGTAGCTATATAGCCAACGTTCTTTCAATGATCAGATGACTGGGCTTACAGGGAATGGTCTCATCAACCGTTCTATATTTAACGGAACTTTGGCTCTGAGGAGGTTGTGCACAAGGCTAGGTAGTGTGTGTCATATAAAAATATTGTAGATTCAGATAAATATAAATATAGACTACTCCAGTGTATGTGCAATTCATGTGCAGTGTGTCATAATAGAAAGAATCAGCTGGGAGAGAACATGGAGTGTAGAAGTTATTTTTCACAAAGTATTCTTATTTCCAGGACGCATGCCAGAACATACCATTCTGAATGGGGCTTTCCGTACTTAAAAGGTATCCTTACATCAATATTTGTGTGTTAGATTAGTCAAAATCATTATAAACTTATAGACATTCAACTTGCCACCTACCTAACAGCTTGGCTGGCACTGAACTGGTGTGAAGTGTGGAGCGGGGACTAGCGTACCTGTTAAGTCAAGCTGGGCTGAGACTTCTTATATATGCAACCCTACTTCATAATTGATTAAGGTGAGACAATTCATCGTCTCTCCAGGCCGGTGAAGACCAAGGTGATGTCTTGAAGTCTCCCTCTGTGCTAATATTATGGAGAAAGTTACCAACATCTTACATGCGAGGTGCCCCTCTGCTGGCAGTGGTAATGTCTTAGACCCAAGTGTAGCCATCAATACCTATACTTTTGCACGTATACTCGATGCCAGCATCGATGAAGAGATCTCCATTCTGACCTCATTCTACATAGCTAACTCTGCTCTGGCTCATGTATCCTATGACACCAACCCCAATAAAGAATAAACGTACCTTTGTGAGACTAAAGAGAAATCATATGAGTGGATCTGCTTTGGTGGAAATAATATGAAACTCCCATATGAAAATGAATAAAGTTTCTTCTGCTTTTATCCTAAGCACTCGAGTAACCTTTACCTGTCAAAAGATCGAAGAGTCGAATACTTAGTTTCTATATCTCTATATCTCTCTAAATTACCCATTGCGTCCTCGTCCTCATTATTTAAACATGAGAACGACGATTTGTCTTAGAATCATCCACAGGACAGGTAATTCGCGTGTGAACATATATATGTACACAACTGGATAGGTCTCAACTCAGACCAGGGATTCTCAGTCTGGAATACGCGTACCTATGCCATGCAAATTCCAGAGTATACGCGAAGAGCGTACTTAACAGAAAAAAAAAATAACCAACAACATACAAATTGTTCATTGACCTTAATTTAGCACCAGCGCATGATGGTGCATTTGAATGAATACGCATGGGTTGTTTGGTGTAGTCAACGGGTACGCCGACACGGGGAAGTTGGAAAGCCCTGATACAGATAATGAGATAATCAGTTTATAACTGTGACATGTGTTTGGTAGTTCATTTGCCGTCATTCAGTATTTCTATTATCCCAGAATTAGGATCAACTTTTGATATGGGTGGGAACTTAAGAATATAAGGCGGTATTTCAGCATATTTATCTTGAATTTAATTTAGAACCACAACTATCTAGATCTCAGGTAATCTATAATTATTTATACTTTTTTTTTTCATGGACTTTGGTAGCAAGCTCGTTACACACGCGTTCATTTGTAAATAGATAACGATCTTGGTACATAACAAATATAAATAAAATTTGAGTTCCGCTCTATTCCCTGCTTCTAGATTTTAGATGACTGTCATTTGAGGGGCGGTGTCACAACGGTGAAGTCGGAGAAGGGTGGCTGTTATGGGTTTCTAGGACGTGATTGCCCTTCCGAATCGTTATTTCTATACTCGGTGGTGGGGTTGGCGAAGCAGAACATTTCACTAGAAAGACAAGAAAAGTTTCTAGTGATGTGTTCAAGGATAAACATTTAGAGTGGAAATCGGTGGTAGGAGATAAGAACTTCTCACTGCAAAGAGGTAATCAACAACAACAACAACAAATGATGACAATAAGAGGCATTTATATTATTAGGAATTCCAGGAACTTAGAAGAGATATCTCAATGGTTTCTCGTTAATTAGGAATCCTCTGCTATTAATTACCCTTGCACTAGAAAGTTTTCTAATAAAAGTACTCAGCTCCTTTCATCTCTGAATATTTTTTTTCTTGCTGTCACAAAAGGTGCAACAGGCGACAATTTCTTTCACTCAATGGCTAGAGCTGAGAAAACTTGGCACTGCAGGCGTGTCTCATGAGACTATGAGGTAACTTTATTCTATACCTAATTGTGTGTGTATGTGGTGTGTGTGGGGAGGGGGAAGGTGAAGACGGAGAGGTTCGATGTTGTGAAGGGGGTTCTTTTCTTTTTTTTGGCTTTTATAAAGCATCGAACCAATGTAATCCGTTCAAGACTAGAAAGCACTGACACTTTGGAGTACATTTTTTCATAGCATTATTGTAATCTGGAGGAAAACGGTTCGTATCCTTGCACCTTAGTCCTAATTTTTACACATGCGCATTGATTTTGAGATCACTTCGGTTGGACTTTACAAGGAAGGGTGATCGATTTATCACCTCATTGTTTTCACCCTCTCAGGGGCCCAGTGACCTTAGCTGTAGCGTTTGTCACTTTCCTGGCCAGTTTAAGTTAAATAAAAGCGGCATTATTTTGAGTCAGAGGTTTGAAAAGATAGGTGTTGCCAATAAGCTAACCGCCTGTTCTCTTGAAATAGTCTGAGGCCTCAAGTGGCTTTTCATGGAAGTGGGTCAAACGAAGAGACACAGCAACACTTTACTTGTCATGGGCTATTAAGAGTAATTTTTTTTTTTTTTAGATCAGATGCTTATCTCCATTCCTGGTGAGTGGGAACAGCCAACGAAAATAATTAGGGCTGGAGTGACGGCAATGGACAATACATAGTAACATAATATAGCAAAAAGATTTGGGCGTGTGTAACCTAATGCCACTACTCAGCAGAGTCTGTGAATCACACGAGGCGAAGATCTATTTCTGTGCTCCTGACGTTCTCACTTGTCATACTCCACGGTTTGTCCTCGTCTTTTAGTGATTTTTTGTTGTTGCTATACCGTTCGCGTATATCATGTACGTGCAAACGTTTCTTACATTTAAAGTTACCTCCCTTGTACTATGACGAGCTGTATGGGGTATACTGTAAATTTTGGAGACTTGATCTATATTTGTGGGCAACAAAGCACACAAACGCACAATAAGGAAAAGTGACAAACTGGGCAAATTATGTTCATGGACAAGAATATAAAACATCAATCATCGAAAAATCAGCAATTCATATCATGATTCATTTCAAACACTCCCCTTGTCCCACCAACAAAAAAAAAAACAACTAGGAAGACCTAGACAGTTTGTGGAAAAACCAGACTGAACTCCTAGTTTTTTGGGTTTTTTTTCTGTCTGGGATTCATTCCTACGGCATGATTCATACACTTAGGGCCTCTGAGGAAAGATCCAAAGAAAATCTAATGTCTAAATGCCATGTACAGCTTTATGTAACACTGAAAAGAGAAAACAACATACATCACGCACAGTTCATTTTAGAAATGAGTTGTTCCAGATAAATTGCGTGCGGCGCCGGCGGCAATTTGTGCAAATAAAGTCTCCAAGAGGACATGGTCTAAATCTAAATATATCCGGGAAATGTGGCTCTCAAATGAGCTTGCATACTTTTCTGCAGTATTTACCGTCACCAAGGGCGAGCCATCTTATTTCGACTTCAGCGCAGTAGAAAAATAGACACCATCCTCCCCTTATTTAGGAAAGTGTCTTCCCAGTGTTTAGTTCAGATAATCCTGTGATCACCCCACTCTCCTTTTCTCACCAGTCTCTAATGACGCAGCAGCTGTGCTGGAACTACTCATATGAAAACATATAAACACTCAAAGCTGACAAAGAAACAACAATGAAAATACATTTAAGACGACAAAAGATGTTTAAGATCACGCTGTAAAGGAGCCATCGCTCCTGTTTGTTTTGTTTTTTCTTGGTGTGCCATCTAGACTCACAAGTATGCTTTGTAATTGGTTCCTATTTTTTGCACGTGAATGTCGTATTTGCTTTCGACGTAAGGCTCACTGGTTGCGTATGACGATGTCACGGCGACTATGCTGGCCATGTCCTGGAAGGTGTGGACGTTGTCCACTTTTATCTGGTCAGTGGTGAAAGTTCAAAGGTCAGTAAACTCACAGGTTAAAATTGAAACGTCAGTTGACAGAGTCTAAAGTTGAAAAAGTGGCTGTAGATTCACATGCAATGTAAAGAGTTCAAAGGTCAATAAACTCACAGGTTAAAATTAAAACGTCAGTTGACAGAGTCTAAAGTTGAAAGGGTGGCTGTAGATTCACATGCAATGTAGAGAGTTCAAAGGTCAGTAAACTTCCTGGTTATCGATGAAGTTCAAATGTCAGAAACTCACAGCTTGTTAAAGCTCAGGCACTCTTAGACTCTATTTGATTAAAGAAGCGCTGGAAAGGAAATTAAACGTATAATTCATCTTGAACATGAAGTATACTGTATTGCAGGAGATTCATGGATTATTGGTACAGGTAATTGGTAAAAAGAGAGGTTTTTGAGTATTTTTACGTGGACGAAATAACAGTTACTACAAAAGACAGTCTGTATTTCTGTTTTGCTTTATTAATAAATATTGTTAAATGTCGTGTTACCTAGTGACCACCGGCACCCCGTCTCCAAAGGAAGAAACTGAAAACAAATCTAAGCATGTCGGTTCCCCACGGAACAGCGATCTAGGGAATGGGGAAATTTTGTCTCTTATTTAATTTTTAGCCCATCCACTAAGCTACAGATATTTATGACGATTTCAACCACATAATAATATATTTTGTATGCGAATATTCGAGGGTGTATACATCAATGCAGTACTGACGCTGTTCCATGGCTTTTGGAGACTGACTGGTGGTCACTGTTGCGTAAGAAAGCGTTAGGAGAGGTGTCCCTTGGATCTTCCAAGCATGCTGTTTTTATTATTATTATACATAAGCAATAGGGCGTCCAAATAATGATCGCGCAGCTCTCCTGCAGGGAATTCATTAAAAATTATAGTCATGCGCCTATTATTATAACATAGACTATCATTTCACCAGCATGAACGCGCTTGTCTGTCTCATCCAGTTTTTAGACCGTGTCGTTCATACCCAAGGTCAACGAGGCGGCAGAAAACTGTTCGTTGTATACGGGGTTGACCTTTATAACTCGATTTGTTTTCGCTCTTGGGAAACCATACTATCTGTACAAGTGTGCGGCTGGGGATATGAATGATGATATAAATATCAATAATTTGCTTTGCTCGGCAATTGCTCAATCAGTCTTGTGCACGCCTGCATTTTGCTGCCCGCTGGGCAATTACCATGAACCAGGAGTGATCGCGAACAATCCACATCCGCTGGATGTTATTAGAAGGCAAGCATATTTATTACCTTGCCTCAAATTTTCTGCAATTACCCTCATTCACCGGAACACTCAACGGAAATGGATATATTGTCAACTGCACTGTCTTTTCAAGTAGGCCTGCATTTCAGTTGGGTATGACTATGCATTTGTCAAATGATTCCATTACACTAGAAAAAAGGCACATCATGCGATATAGCTCTGCTTGTGCAAGGAGCAACTCATTTTGGCTTTCTTGTAGCCTGATGCCAATGTTCGTGGAGAAAAACAAAACAACAGTTTTCAACCTCTGTATGCACATGCAAGATCTGCATCAGGCTATGGGAAAGTGAAATGAGTTCACGAATCCGCTCAAGCTCATTTGACACTGTTCTTTCCCATGTTTGTTAACGATCTTTTATTTTGTCAACAGTAAGATTTTGCAGTCTGGTAATGACATTATCGATGTCATGATTATGGTGAATACCGTCCCTGAATGCTGACGTTGAAGGTCCATCGCTTTAGTCAGCTACCTATGACCGATTCCAACCAGCTTTTGTCTCAGACTTATGCAATAGAGACGAATGCACAAAAAGGCACATAGGCACCGACGGGCACACAGAAAATTGCAAACTCACACAAGGACACGCTCACGGCACACATACATTGAGTATAACAAAGATAAAATGTCTCTTACCTTTCCTAGCCCTGAGTGTGCGTGACCTATTTTTACAACAACTGGGAACTTCGGGGTGATGAGCTGGGGACAGAGAAAACTAGGTAAGGATGAATAATTAGATCAATCAATCAACCAACCAACCAGTCAACCAATCAACCAGGCAATCCATCCACCCATCCACCCATCCATCCATCCATCCATCCATCCATCCATCCATCCATCCTCCATCCATCCATCCATCCATCCATCCATCCATCCATCCATCCATCTGTTATTAAAGATCAGCTTCGGTTTTTGTTTTTCTTTCACAACCCCTATACCCCAGCTATCATTATTGTGAGACTAATTATCTGAACACTGAAGTGTGTCTGCACTGAAACTGTTAATAACATGTATACACACATCTGAGAGGAACCAGTACACTGTTGTACTCATCCCATACCATTAACTTTTGTATTCTAGAAATGGATTGTTCGTTTTTCCAGTGGACCACTGGCATGCCTCTCTTGTCTTGAGAATTCTGCTTATTTTACATTTACATCATAGGGTTATAGAACGAATAGAATTATAGTTACAAATGTACGTAACGACTTTGAACGGTGACATGATTCTGAGTTTTGGCCTATCATACTTTTGGACAATTCAAAACTGGAGCATGCTAACTGCTAAGCATAATTATTGTATGCTATTTCACTATAGTAACAATTTTTCCTGTATCGTACAGCTTCATACTGTGCTAATATTAAACCACCTTTTACTGTATTTTCAATATTTTAAATAAAGCCTCCAACAGTGAAACTCCATTTATCGTAAGCCTTAAATTTCCGGATATGACGTAACGATTGTCCTCTGTCATTGTTCTTAAAATTGTGACAGCAAAACAAATACTGGGAGTGTCTCTGCTTTCGAATATAAACTGATGTCAGCTAATACGAATATGTGTGTGTTCTAAATAGATATATGGAATGAAAGAAGCCTCTTCTTTTATCATTGAAGTTTTAATTTTAGTTATTTTATTGATCATGTTTAACACAGTATTATTATATTAGACAAATATCAAAAGCTCAAAGGAACAGCCATTCACAGAAGTAAAATAATCATAAAATGCTTGGGATGCTTACATCATCTGAAATTCACTAAAAATCGTGCGCATACACCTTCTACAGACATAAATACATCACAGGAATGTTCATACTAGATTTTGTTATAATAGTCACACATTAATTAGCTATAGATCTATAGGTTGGACATTAAGGAAGAAGTGTAGTCCCACTGATTGATGAGCTTAGCTGAAGGCAAGCCTTTCACTTATTATTAAAACATCGATCGTGGAGTCAGTATAATGTATATAAGCGTCCTCGCTATTTTACAGTTATCGCTGAGAACTGAAACAATTCTACAGTATAAGTAGCCGAAGAGTATTCAGTGTTTTACAAACTAATTTAGAAGGAACTGAAGAACTGAACACTTCCATATTTTTATTGCTCAGTACTCTCGGGCTGTATTTGCTCTAATACAAAGTCTCGAATGGAAATAAAGCGTTGAAAAAATAAGCACTGTATGGAGAAAATTGTGGAAACACGCCACAATAGAGTGTTGTTAAATGCACACGGGACGTTACCTTTCTCTTCTGTCAGTGCATGTAAATTCGGGGAAGTGTCTACTTTCCGAAATTTGCCGGAACTTCTGGGTTCAGCTTAGTACAGTGCAAAATGTAATCTCCATACGGTGCGTATTTAAAATTTCCTAAAGCTGTGCGTATTGGAGGGGTTCAGTTCTTTTTAATCACCCTGCGCTGTACTGATATTTTAAATTAAAATATGCGGGATCACTTCTCCATAAGTGTTAACATGCAGCACAGTGCACTCCTACGGTTACGGACAAATTTTTGGAGGCCAAGTGCATTACGTTTTGTTTTGTATTTCCTCTAAGAGAGGAATATCTCATGGGAACCAGTGATGGAACAAAGAACAAAACTTCAAAACGAAGAATTTAGACCTATTAGTTCAGTCTGTCCAGCTAATCCAGTGTCCGGGTCAGAAGATGTGCACTGCCCTGCGTTTCTTTGAAAGCAAAACAAAAATAAACGAAAATTCGTAGGAAAACTAATCTAATAAATCAGTGTATATTGTTGATTATTCAAAACAGCCTGCACAGATTCCAGAGTATGATGTGTATGACGTAGTTACTACCTAGACTTTATTTTAATATGAAACATCATCAAGTTTTTGTTGGCGTGTTGTGCTCTAAAGCTAAGCCACTCTATATGTGTAATAACAAGTAACTAGTCCACGATATTACAGGACGTAAAATCCTCGATCACTCAAGATGCACACAGTTCATGGAAATGCCATCAACGTGATCATGGTTCATCTGGTTATCATTCTACTATCAAACTCCAAAATGAGTAAAATAAATTGAACTTTAAATTAGGTAGGTGGGAGCAAAAGGATCAGACTTTGTCCCTTGCTCTGGACTTTTATAAGGCAAATGAAATTGATAATATGAATTCGCCCTGATCTGATGGTATAGAACCAAGTCTGGAAACGGCTTGGTAATCTTGGAGGCGCTTTCGAATCCATGCTACTAATATCGCGACTGCGTTCATTTGTCTACTCCTTGTATGTCTGTCCAGCCAAATGACATCATGAAATTTGAATATCAAGGTTTGAATCCCAGTTAACGCCTTCTCTTGTACTCCGCAAAGTAGAGAGGTACCCCTTTCACACGGTGAATCTCTTTGAATAACATGGAGTATGATAAATACATCAATTTCCGATTCCCTGTTTTGCCTCAGCTGACGTTATGACCGATCGTTGCGCAATTCGGGCTTCTCAATTCCGGCTGTCCATGAAAGGGATCGATAAATGAGAGGGGTTTTCCGGATGCTAGAGGGCTGAGTACACATCCTTGCCACCCTACATCAATATAATAATCAAAGGCTTCATATAGATCGTGTGCTCATCTAGATTCATAAGGCAAATGCCCGGACAGAAGATGAATAGCTCGTACAGGAGGTCTATGTAAACACACGCGCTATGCCAGGTATATTTTCGCTTGCGCTGTTAATAACCAATGTATATCAAAATTATCCGTGATCAGTGCCAGATAATTTTGCCAACAATTATAGTCCCACGGTTGGGTTTTGCATCAGAATTTCCCGGATTCTATTTCTAGGTTAAGCAGATGTGTTTAGAAATATGAACAATTTTTGGGACAAAGTGTAACACAGCCATGGAAAGTTAATGACTCAGATCGTCATGTTTTTCCCCTCTGATACTTTCAGAACGTTCAGTGTTAACGATTGTCTCTAATCTGCGATTTCTTTATAAAGTTACTGGTAATACCGCATAGGGAAGACCTTAAGACGTCGTGAGCCGAAAAGGGAAACTAATCGATAGAAGTTTGGCAAGGCAAAAGGATGAATCGGTGGGCACGACTATCTGCCAAACTGCCAAGCGACCAAGCGTATAACGGGACAATACATATCATCAGCAAACATCATTGATCTCCAGGCAGCCTCCCTCTCTCCAATACGTTATTTTTTTTTCGCCCTCACACTTCTCATTTATAATGCCGCCGCTATTCATTGCCAGATTAAAGACAAAAAGGAAGCCAAATCTGACTCCATGAGGGAGGCCATGTTGACATAAAACCATCAGGAAAATCAATAGATCTTATCCACGATTTTGAATCGATCGCCTGAAACCACAGATTTTTTTTTGTTTTGTATTTAACACTTTGGGGAATGAGTTTTGCCAAAAGCATCATCAGGTAAACTGCCGAATACCAGACATAATGTTAACACTAAAATTCAGTAAATGTAGAAAATCACTTTCTTTCCTCTACATGTCTGATGGGATTTGGGTAGGTCTAAGACATACAGCGGCGCAGTTAGATTAAATTACAACACCTAAACACCAAATTGGTAAATCTGAGTACCTATTACTCGTCGAGCACACAATAAATTCGATAGACAGGAGGTTATAATGTATTTATTTCTGAACTTATTACTACCTCAAAATTTCTTGCTACCGGTCTGTTAAAGTCTGGTGGTAATATTACTGTTTCTATTGCTCCCTTAACTTCAAACAGAAGCCTCCATTTTATAACCAGAGAAAGCGTACTGATATGGAAATAAATAATTTCAATAAAATAGAAAAAATACATAAAGGCCGAACACCTAGGTAGCGAAACCGAAATTTAACTATTACACACACAAAAAAAAATCTCAGTAAAGACGAAACAATCCGCATTTCCTTGAAATGCCAGGACATTGACATTGCAGGTGGAATGAAACCACATACAAAACAAGATTAGATGGTACACACTAGTGAACAAGGAGCTACGTTAGTGACACACTACGGGGATAATATAGTACAGTCGGTCACAGAACACAGCAAGTAACCTCTAACATGCTAACATCATCATCATCGTTATCAGTGTCGTCATCAGTGTCATTAACACATCATCTTCATACCATAGTTAGGTCAGTATGTAGAACCGTATGAAAATGCAACATAGTAATGGTTAGAATTTGTACACATAAATATTTACAACTTTAGAGTCGTGAGCACGATTTTCTTGTGGAAACAGAATATACGAGGTCCATCCCAATAGTAAGTTTCCCTTCCTTATAAACTTAAGACGGCTTGTGACAGGCTGATGAAACTTGGCACATTTGTACATTAAGTCTTTAGGAAATTCCCTGTAAAATTGTATGCACCAGTGCTGAATGGATCTGAAATGAGCTTCTTTTTCCTGTTGACAGTTAGATCACAATGGCCGGCATGATGAATGCTCAGAAAATGAAGGAATCATTCTCGAGATATGACATTCGGGTAATCATAAAATTTTCAATTCTTCTGGGTAAGTCAGCCCCGGAAATACACACAGATCGTTTGACTGCTCTAGGAGACCATGCTCCTTCCATTCAAACTATTAGAAAATGGATGAGAGCCATTTCAGAAGGCGCGTGGACATGGATGATGAAAACCGGACTGGGCGGCCTCTCACAGCATGTGCAGATGCAGGAATCTCCGCTGTTGAGCAATCTTTAGCTGAAGACAGGAGAAAATCATGTGAAGAGATTGCTGATGAAGTGCCCATTTCGAAGTCTTCAGTTTACCGGGTTCTTACTGAAAAACTTGATAAGAGGAAAATGTTCTCAAAACGGATTCCCCATTTGTTGACGCCAGACCAAAAAGAGTCTAGGGTGAGATTCTCAAGACAATTCATCCACAGATTTCAAAGAGAGCACAACACGTTTTTAGATCGAATTGTCACAGGCGATGAAACATGGGTTCATTCGTGGGATCCAGAAACAAAAAAACAGTCTGCTGAGTGGAGAAACAGTGATGAACCTCGCCCAGAGAAAGCACGTCGAAAGCAGGGGTCTCTAAAGGTCATGCACATGTTCTTTTTCGACACATCCGGTATCATTTTGCGATGGCCAGTTCCTGTCGGCACCACTGTCAATGCCCAGTATTACAAAATGGTTCTGCAAGATAAACTGGGACCAGCCATCAGAAAAAGGCGACCTGGGCTCCTGCAATCTGGAGTCATCTTCCATCATGACAATGCACCTGTGCACACTGCCAGGATGGTCACCGAGCTGCTGGACAAATACGAGTGGGAAGTTTAGGAGCATCCACGCTATTCTCCAGATCTGGCCCCATGTGACTTTTGGCTCTTCCCAAAAATGAAAGAGCACATTCGGGGCCAAAGATGTGAGTCAGAAGAAGACATTATTTTTGCGACACAAGCAGCCATCAGACAGCTGGACAAAGTCTCTTACGTCACTGCATTTGACGGCTGGTTGTGGAGAATGCAAAAGTGCATAGACAATGGCGGTTGTTACATTCAATAGATCATAAAATGAAGGTATGCTATGCCAAGTTTCATTGTTCTTGATCATTTTGTTTCTGAGTTATTCAGGAGGGAAACTTATTTTTGGGATGGACCTCGTAGAGTATTTAAAAATGAACAGTCACCATTAAACTGGCGATATCATTTATACATAATGATGTACTCGTATTAAAATTGTTCAGATTAAAACTGGGAAAAATTACATACATTATACAGAATTTGATTTTTACACTGCTCAGCTAAATTAACTGTAACACAAATCATGGATATCCATTATCATCATCATCATCATCATTATCACCATCACCATTTTTTTATCATCATCATCATCATCACCATCACTGATGTATTATTTAGCCTCCTTTCTTAACCTTTATTAAGTTCAGTTGAAGAGAAAGTCATTAAAATAAGAACTTTGTGCCACGTATCATAAAAGTAATTATATCATTTTCTCTTTGTTCTGACCTCATGACAGATGCATCTGGATAAAATGCTAAAGTTGATTTGACAGAAATATAATACACTGTACTCTTAAAGCCACTACTGTGTTATTTTCAGAAAGTTACGTTTTAAGAGAAAGTACATGCCATTTTCTCTCACAATTGTTAAATATTCATGTGCACTTTATTCAGTTGTGATTATTCGGGCAATCCCTCGGTGCATGCTGAAAGTTTCGACTAATACAAAAGAAATAAAAAGCACTCGTGAAACAAAATCCACTCTAAAACCTTTGGAAGCAAAACTCATCATAACAAACTGAACATTGTGAGAGTCTTGGCTATGCTATACTAGGCTTTTGTCAGCCAAATGTGACACGTCATATATTGGGGGGTAAAATATGCTCAAGGATTCTATGAGGGCACAACATTTTACAAAACACTTGACAACGTTATGCACACGCTGTAATTTCTTCTATTTGTTTAGTTTTATACGTTCATGACGTCTTTGACAAATAAAAGTGCAAGTGCAGAAATGTTTCAAGAGGGTATGGAGGCTTTGATTTCTTCAGTCATTCAACATCTACACATTCTAATCACACTGCAAGCTACAATGAACAAACAGCTCTCATATGTCTATAAAAGAGTGTGATCGCTAGTATGTAGCCATATGATAAGCCATATTCGTAAATGATAGAGGTTATGTGAAAAACTGAAATCAATCAGGCCTACTTATGAAACAAAAACTGTAGCGTGCCTGTTCAAAATAAGAGTCAGTGTGAACTTCAGAAGATTGTAGAAAAAAAAAAAAGAGTCCTCAAGGGTCAAACGCATTTTGCAATTCTCTTTGAATCTAAACCTATCATACCACAGGGATTTGGAATATGTAACAGTGTAGAATATTTTGTAACTGATCCCACTTATTTTTCCGGCTCAGGAAACCTTCAGTACTCTATCCCTTATCATACTCATGCTAAGTTTTGGTCTTTTTGATTTTCTGCTAATCTTTTCGGACTCTGCTTCTCATACTGTCTATGGAACCCATTTTCCATAAATAAAATAATCACAGTTGGTATTTCCAAACCATGATCTTTCGACTCGTTGAGAGAAGAAGCCATTCTCATGCCCGATCAGTCGCCATACCATGCCTTTTTTGACACTCTTCTGATCCAGCAATAGAGAAATTAACAATGATGAGGCTTGTACACCACTGTACCACAGGCTCAGATCATTGTATCTATACTGGGACGAAGATTTCATACTGGATCCACCATATTTCCACTAAGAGAAAGGGAATCCATAGATAAACCTTAGAGATATATTTATTTTTCTCTCCCATTTCCCCTCACGAAAGAAAAAAATGGGCAAACAAGAAAGTATCCTTTTGCGTATTATACAACAATAACTTAAAGCTTCAGTAAGATCCCCAGAGGACACCCAGTACCTAAAAGAAATTCAGAGAGCAACAGAACTAGACGTGGCATATCGTTGACGCCGTAATTCAGTTACATCAAAATCTTTTCAAAATCTTGGAACTTTACGCGGACTTGTTTTCCGCCTAAATTACCCTAGTCTGTAAAGGTTTCCTAATGTAAATAGATTATAACCTGTAACCGTCTCAGTCAGCTGAGCTGTAGCTCAGTTCTCATTTGTCAGACTTGCTCCAACAAAAATCTTATTCTATCATTAATACACATTTTTTAACGGTTTCTAGACAGCTGATCGTGATTAGAATGCACACCCCTACTTTTTGGGATGAGTCGTTCACCTTGGGCTGACAGAAACCAATGCATCCCAAGCATTCGATTGGTCAAAATGAATTGGCCAATCGAACAGGAAAGAAAAACACGTTCAATTATTAAAAAGGTTTGACTCACCCACATGTTACTCACCATTTCCTTATGATTGGGGTAGTAGGCTTGATCTATGAGGGGAAACGCCTCTTTACCTAGGCGTTTCTGGATTTCTATAAGCTGGGCAAACTGTGGACAAAGTATAGTACATGAAGAATATCTTAGTATAGAAGAATTCACACTTTTATGATAATATTCATCCAGATGGAGTACGTGGGTTAGATTGTCTAATAAACAAAGCGCAATATCTGCGGCAGCTGGTGGATTGGGTGACACGATTCGTTTGTGTGTTTGTCCGGTGAACAAATCCTCATGGTTTCAAATACGGGTCTCTAATTTTGCAAGACATCCTAAATTGGCGAGGAAGAGACCGTTCGAGATAACTGTCTGGCCCTGGTTAAGAGATTGAGGTCCCAGGAGATTTAGAGAGGCCTTTTTGTGCTCATAACCAGGGAATGAGGCTGGACAGAAGAACTTTTTCACCCTACAACCTTTTGTTTAAGAAGCGCCCTGCCGAAAATGCACTGCAGTGCGATAAGGCAAAAGCAAACAGAATGGTGTGCAGACAGTGCGCTGCCTAAACAATGGATGTTCTTCTGTTAGGTGAATGCCCCGAGTTCATTAAGCCGCCTTTTGTGATACCAAGTTGGGATCTGCATGCAACACTCTAACCCACATTGTTCTGTTGCTGTGCAGTTGGGTGTAGTTGGACACACGTCCAACAAAGTTAACGTAGAATTTAGCATAATGATCGAAGGTGAATTATTTAGCATTGTGCCGCTCATCCCACTCATAAAGAGTGTCCATTTGTCTTTTAATGTAAGTTTGCCTGCCCCTTTTCCTCTTCCTGAGCAGGGCAGGGCTTATTTCTAATTTCATATCGTGGGATTGAGGTCTGTAATATGCATAGATATTGTGCAAAAAAAAACAAAAAAAACCCGCTGGAAACTCATTTCATCTTGATTTTATGAACGTCTCTTGGACCTTTTGCTGAACAGCAAATACATAAATGACAGCAAGTTGGCAGCACTGCATCTGACAAGGACAGTAAGTTGCTACAGGCCAATACGTGTCCAGATTCGTCAGAAATGAAGTTCCCGAGCGTCATTTAAATCTTCTTGAACGCAGTTGGCGATCAAAATTGCCAAAAATAACGAACGAATAGGGAAAGACAGATGAAGTAATTATTTTGCCAAGTTTATCTTGGTCAATCTAGACGAGAATATGAGTATGTTCTTGTTCAACGACCCACGCCATCGGTGGTGCAGATGGCAAAGGCCGCCATTTTGAGAGTTTTAAACTGTAACCTGATATAACTTTGAGCTATTCGAAATCTCATTATTTTTAACAGCCTCATTAAATCTATAAAAGGAAGCCACCAGGATATCATTGTTCAGAAACATTGTGGTATGTCTTCCAGGTATATGACTGAAGGTCTTTCCATGAGCGCATGATACCTTAGCTTGATTACCCCACCTACAGAGGATAACATTTCAACCAATGTCTCTTTGTTGGCTGCCTAAAAGGACTGCTCAAAGTAGAACACATCAAAATGAATGAATCTATATGGAAAGGCTGCACCTGGTTTGGAAAAGAAACTATGGAATGTTGGTGCTAATCTGAATAACAGGACGGATCAATATCATTTGTCGCTGAACGTTCATACATTTGGCGAGTCATGTTTTTAAGCTTCCCATGAAAAACATTGCTTCTAACTGTAGTGGATTTTTTGGTGGTTGCAATAGTACTGATGACACTTTTTGACAGAGGAAGTGATAATCTTGGTTCAGTTGATGCTTTTACAACTTCTTCCTTTCAAGTCTTCTTTATTGTTCTTCTGTCCCTATCTGCTTTTCAAATGTAGTTGACTTTTACCTATTTTCAGTGTTGTGATTCTCGCTTATTATCACGGTGATGGTAGAGATAATGGTGAAATAGATGATGACGTTCCATATTATGTCAGTTTTGTGATGAAGGATCATAGGTTCGAAAATCTGGAACTCATATTTAAATATTACATTTTTTTCGTAATGCTTAGTGCGAGGAGTTTTTTGTTTTTTTTTCAAATGATGATAATGTCAATGAAGAAAGTGATGATGATGGCCACGCATTTCCATTTTAATAGTGAAGAGATGCAAGGCACATACCCATATGCCAATAAGTACAGCCTACACAATGACATCCAACCCCACCCAATTACATGCCTGAATCATAAAGCAAAATGTCACATGTTTTAACTCAATAGCTTGAGACTGGTTTTAATGTTTGATGAAATGACAGCCGTGCTTTTGAAACAGAGCCATAAATGATGCAGTTGGATAATTCACTGGTTTGCCGAGAGCTTGAGAATGGCTGAGATTGTCAATAAAATCCCTATGTTCATCTCCTCGAGACGAATCAATTAATAACGTGTATCACAAATTGTCATGCCTTGTGTTGATCAACCTAGCAAATGACAAAGTTCATTTCATCTAAATCTCTTGCCGCGCCAGTTGGTTTATGAGAATTTGTTACAATGGTAATCATTCTGATATCCCGGTTGTGACAATGCGATGTGGCCACTACATGGCTTTCTGCGTAATTACTTAGAAACAGCCGTTCTGTATCATTAACTTTAGTAGGTTTGTTCATGAATCAGCCGATCTACCCTGACTTCATGATTGGATTCATCGCATGTTCATTTATCTCTCTCTCTGTCTCTTTCTCTTTGTCTCTCTCTCACTAATCTATGTTGGAAATAATAGTAGCAATATAATGATAGGTTTACAAATCTAGGACCCTGGCGATGCCCGTTAGGGCCACGTCAATAAACTCAACAGTCTTTGCAGAAATACAAAACCAGTTATATGCTCAGGTTAAAAAGAAAGTATACACAATTTGAAGGCATGTAAATTTTCAATTGAATACCCATGATGTTTTTGGTGGTTGAGTTGTTGTCAGAAAAGTTTACCGAAAGGTTCTCGTCGTTTCTATATGTTTGCTTGGAAAATATGCTTTTCTTCTTCCGATGTTTAAACAGGAGCTTAAAGGCGATGGCTTATGCGATAAGTCTAAACTTGAGCAGTTTTTCCTTAAAAGCGTCATAGCATTTCAAGTTTTTTCTTAAAGATCTTTTAAATATATTACCTCTCATTTCTGCAGAAAGATCGATAACTGGATATATTAAACACTGAAATTTTAATGTCGGAGTGTACATGGCGTAAAACCGCACAGAGAGAACAGTTTATCATGAGTTCATCTCATTTTGAGCCTTAGCACGAGTTTACAGCTAGTTAACTTACTATTATTTTGTTTTTTGTACCAAGCACAATGCGACACAGAAATTCCAGTTTTCAAAAGTCCAATTGTCGATTAATTTGCTGAAATGAGAGGTACGATATTTAAAAAATCTTAGACAAACTTAAGAGTCAAAGACTTTTGCTTTAATTGAGAAAACTTGTTAAAGTTCAGGTTTACTGCATAAAACTTGGACTTTGAGTTCTTGTTTTATCACCACAAATTGGGAAAGACTAGTTTTGCCTATCTCTTCGGAGAAGATAATTCATGTTGACTATACCTGTTAAAACCACGTAGATAATTGAGTAAATATGTTCTGACAACAACTTATTCACTAAAACAGTCATGGGTATTTAAATTTTAAAAAATTACACGCGTTCAAACTGTGTGTTTTCGGTTGATCTTGCTGAGGTCTCTTTAGATTTTCAAATTTTGATTTTAGTGCTTTTTTCTTCAAAGAGAAACCAAATTCTCCGGGTTCCTCACCATTACCCTACCCTGTAATACATACTAGCCAACATTATCATAAACTGTAATACATGTAAGGCTATAGCACATTTGGGCCAAGTTTTAAAACACTCTAATACATGTGAGCTGACTTTACCGTATACTGTTTTATATGTGAACCAACAAAATCCTGTACCGCAGTACCTAGCTAAATGTTAGCTGATAATGTAATCCATGTCAGCTAATAACGATAATATCATAAATAACAAGTTTTATTTCTAGGTGACCAGGAGACCGTAAATGCCGCTAGCAATCATGCCGCAGACGCCGCTTCCTGTTATCTTGTCGATGACCTATTTTTCCTCCGCGTGTGCTCACGGCCCATAATTCCATAGTGGTTTAGGACCGGAAGCTTAACCGGCAATCTAACACCGTCACTGACGGGAAGGACGCGCTCGGATGTACAGTCTTGTCTGGCTGTTTGCCGTAAAGACCACAATCAATGGAATCGTTAAGAAGCTGCAGCCGGAGATAGAATAATGGCTTTGGAAGTCTGTTTAGGATTTTGGTAATGGCCGCGATGACGTTTCTGCAGTCAGTTATGCCCTTATGATTCAACTTCAGATTATTGCTATGGCTACAACAACGTGATATCTAGCTCTCACTCCACAACTAGGTCATACTATCGCTACTTTTCCCACTTCACAGAAACTATAGTTTTACCATTATCTCTCGATTTTTTCATGATTCATTTTTCGCTTCTTCCTCTTTTCCCTCTTCCTTTGTTGTTGGAGACTCCGTAATACTGATTAATAAACCAGCATACATTAAAAAAAAAGAAAAGACCCAACCACAATTCCAGTGATTTAAAAAAAAAACAACAACGAGGTACCGAAGAGGGAAGGACCAACAGAAATAAAACTGTATACAGTAGATTTCTCGATACTAAGTAAAGAATAGTGTTCATGGGCTGTTGCAGAAGGGCTGCCCAAGATACCAGTCTCTGTTTGATGCTCTTGATAACATTAAACTGCTCTTAAAAATTGTCAATCATCATTTGGCAACATGCCACATCTCCGAATTAAACCCCTTAATATACATGTGAATCCCCCAGACTACGCTCCTGCTGATAAATGAAATAATCATACAAAATCCAAGGCCGCCCCAATCCCTTTACAAGGTACTTACAGGTCTTATGTCCCCCCCCCTTCCCAGCGACCCCAACCCTCGCACACCTAGCCTCTTCCATCACATCCCCTCCCACCCATTTTTGTGCGTGTGCGCGTGTCTGTATGTGTGTGTGTGTGTGTGTGTGTGTGTGTGTGTGTGT
>JAWQUT010000209.1:1224425-1238424 GCA_033807755.1 Ellobium chinense
TATATATATCATATCATATTGTTTTAATGTACATACATGCTATGATATGACAAACAAATGTTTTCTTCAGTACAGAGCAGTGCAGTGAGTTTTGTGCTCAGATTTAAACAGAATAGACAAGTATTTCCAAAGATGATTGCCTTTTAATACTAATAGGATACTCCATATAAAATCCGGCCTTTGTTTCAAAATTACCAAACCAAATGTCTCATAAGAAAAACTGATCCTTTAGATGCGTTTTGATTCATTCCCGTCGAAGTTTGTTGCCATGTTCAATGTCCGTTGTCAGCCTACTTATAGCAGATCGACTCCATAGGCCTATTAGAAATTCGTTTCAGAATCATGGTAGTCATATTCAGACCATAGGTACTGTGTCAAGTACTTGTAATAGCATCGTAGCAGGGCTAAGCCTGCTTACGCCTGGGTAAGATGGGCTCAGCAAAGGCTTTCGCTGTTCTGTGGGATGTTTTGTTTGTTTGTTTTGTTTTTGTTGGTGCTCTTTTCATTCCTGCTGATGGTTTTGCTATTGTCACTTTAAAATCACTGATTCTATCATTCCAACAACAACTTTCTCTGTCTTAAACCAAGCTCTGAGTCTGAAGACGGGTGGAATGAGGAACATATAAATGAGATGTTCATCCAGGCTATTTGCATCATGACAGTAATGAGAATGGAACCCACGATCTCTGTGACCGTGTGCATAATCCATACATTAATTTAACGTACTCCACTGACTGCAGTGGACACTACTTATGTTTTGGGAGCTTCCCGTGGCCACCTCAAGACGTTAACTAACGTACGGATTATGCATACCGCCACTGGCCCAGGATCCAGCTTCGTAATCTTTCGGACACGCTAGTCCACGTAGCACAGTCCAGTTCCTTGTCTCTTAACGCAGTATTAGACTGAGTCAGTTTGCAGAGGAAATCCCCGTATTATTTTATTCAGCTCAGTGGGAATTTAAAATTTTGAGGTGTGACAAATAATCAGCACGTGTTATAAAACCATGCGTGTCTTTAATAACTAGTTGAGTGTAAATTATTTTTCTGTACCACTTCCGGAAAGGTATTAGCCAATGGCGTCCGATGTCAAGGCCGTTGTGGGCTTTTCCAGGTTTACATTGGACCGAGGTTTACATTGGGCCGTCCCATTAAACTGCTTGTGCAGTTTTTGTATTATATTTGTTGCCGCTGCGATTTACTGATGTCCATGCTATAATGCGCTTCATGCTGCTGCTTTTCTTAATTCTTTCGCTACTTTTGTTGCTGTCATTGTTGTTAATGACGATGTTTTAAAATTTTGTTTTGGCTAGTGCTGTTTTGGTTGTTGTTGCTGATGGTGTTGTTATTTTTTTTTCCCGTTGTTACATTTATACTGCTGCAGTGTGTTCCACAGTAGTAGTTGTTGTTGTTGTTACTGTTATTGTTGTTGTTTTAATGACGATGATACTAATGATGTGGGACTACTACTGTATGAAAGATGATTAGCTGGATGCAGTTGTGTGTGTGGTTTTTTTTTTTTTTCAATTTCACTTAACACTTACGAAATGGGACATTAAGCTCCCTGAGAAAAACACATCGAGTGTAGAAACTTGTGACTCCTATTACCTACGTATCATCATCATCGTCTTCTTAATCATTATCATCACCATCACCATCATAAGCATCATTCCCATTCATTCATTCGTGGCAAAAGAAAACCGATATAATGCATTACTCTTCAATAAACAGGGGAGGAGTGTTGCGGCGCCGTGCTGATATCTCCAACATGACAAAAGCGAGGCAGTGGGAGACCCGAGCGACGTCACTAACCAACGGATTCGCCCACTTGACACGAAATTCAATTGTGAAATTTTGGGAGACAAATATCATTCTGTGAGGTGAAAATGTGCTTGTATACAATGTAAACACACCCATAGCTAACAAAAGTAAGCAGAATAAGCTATTACTTCAAGTTGGTGGATAACGCTTATGTCAGGAAGCCTTTCATGTAAAAATATGCGCATATAGAAGACGGAACTCACTGTCTTGTACGAGATAAATTAAATTTGTTTGTGAATTTTGTGAAGGTTTATTGATTTTACCTCCAGTTTGTGTGTAAAGCACTCTGAGCCAATACTGGATAAACAATTTATTATCATTGTTGTTGTTGTTGTTATTATTATTATTATTATCAATAACCTTAATATTCATCACACAGCAGCAATCGCCTCCTAAATACCAGACCTGATAACAGAAGAAATTACAGTGACATCACAACTTCAACAGGTACATTGTCAGATTTTAAACAGTGTACATACAATTCACAAACCACTAACGTAAACGCCTTTTCCAAGACTGCTTAGAAGTTTAATGAAAGCATTCATATCTAAGCTGTTCATACAATGCAAGTCACAATGAAGGAAAGAAAAAGGAAACGAACAAACACATTTTCAACAGAAAATTACCCCTTAGTCCTACTCTGTCATATAGCGACAAAACACCGTATAATGCTCAAACTTATTTACGATTATACGGGGGTTTGTCGTTGTGAGGCAGAACTCTTTTTCAGAAAACCCGAACAGCGCGACGTAAACCGTGGCCGTATGTACAAGCTTGTATAATTTTTACGTTAGTTATCGCACTGCGGTAACCACCAAATCATCAACAGTGCTCACAATAGTTAACGCAGTACATTAATGTATGGATTATGCATACGGCCGCCGGTTACGTCAAAAGTGCCCAGCTCAATACCATATAGGACGTGACTGTGTAAATTCAGCGAACTCTGGCTGTGTATTGTCTTTTCGACTAAATTATTTCATAAAGAGATTTAGAGAAATTAACAAATTCCTGTAATGTCAATTAAGGAATACATTATATCGAGATCAGTCAGTTGCAACATGCGCAGAATGCTTGGCCGTTCTACCATATCTCGTTAAAGTTGCCATTTTTTCTTCTTCTTTCTTTTTACATCTGTAGCCTTAACTATTACTGCCGGTATTCCCTCTTTGATTTTTAAACCTGAAAAATTTAGCCGTGTTGTTAATTTGTTTATTGAAAGCATTTTATATTCAGCTGGCAGTAACAAGTCATTTAATTCACACACTGACAGCTGATCGGTGATCATTCTGACTTAGGAAACACATATTATCATACTGAATGAGACAAAGAGATGAAATAGACTGCTGAGAAAGAGAGCAATGTATAGAGCACAACGATACTTTATGAAGTCCAGTTCTGGAGTTTTATCTTAAAAGACACGAGATCACGATCGTCATATGTGCCATATTTCAAAGTCTAAATCGGAACATTAAAATCCATTTAAAAGATCAGACAGTCTTTTGATGATCATAATAATAATAATAATATTAACAATACTAAAATCCCCTCCATCATTTACGACCAGCGATAAAAAAAAAAAGGACGCGGCTTAAACCGGCTGTGTAACAAGTATGAGATCAAAGGAGTCACGTGGTCGTGTCGTGTTCTGTATCAGCATGTCTTTTTCTCCGTCGTTTTTTATCAGCCTCATCGTATTTAATTAACGCATTCGTTCATGTTGCCTAAAATATAGCCCTGAGTTTAACATGCAGGGTCGTCATTCTACCCTTTAAAACATAGCGTCCTTTGTTTTTCTGACAGAGCCATTTTCCGCTTTGTTTTACCATTGGCGAGTCGCATTTTACCAATGGCGAGTCACGTCAGGATGACAAGAAATCAGTTTTCAACTAGTCTATGCCTAATCAGCGTCTTTCTCTGCGTGATCAGGATTATTGCTAAGGGATCCATCGATCGGTCTGTGTCTATGTGTGTCTGTTTCTGTATCTATCTTACAGTCATTATGTGTCTTGTCTGAATACCTATGAATACGAGTTGTGTTGTGAGGTGGGACCGGACTACTGGATTCTTCCTAACCGCGTTACTATTTAGTGCTCTACTAGTTCTCAAATGTTCTCAGAAGTAAACCAACAAATCCATAAAAGGTAGACATTGAAGTCTAATCTGATCTTTGAAAAAAAAGAAAACGTGTTTTCCTTGTCACGGCCACATAAGGCACTTGATTCACTGTAGCTATTTAATTTTTGTTTGTCCTCGAAAGAGAATCTTCCGTGCCACACCTCAAAACGGAAGTGACTGACAGGTGGAAGAAAATAATGCGTCACGGTGTGAACGGTGCTCGGGGAGAAAAGTTTACGAGACTAACTTACAAGGCATCAAATGAGCTTAAATTTTTGAGCTGCATACTGAAATTTGTGGGAATTTTAAGTTCGTGAGGACAGGGGCGTAGCGTAATGGTAGTCAAATAGTCACTGACTACCGCTCAGAAAAAAAAAACCGCCTCATATAATGTTTACAAAAACAAATCACCAAAAAATATTGAAATAAATGCTAGTGCTCATAGCCCATTATTAATTCGCCGCCTTGTAACATACTAAGCCTCAAACACCCCCAAAGAGCAGAAAAAACGCTGCACAAATCGCTTGAAATATTATCACAACAGTGGTACTTGCACCCTGACTGAGCTCCAAGCGCAGCCCAGTTTAGCTAGCCAAGTAGTCATTTTGGATTTTGATTACATAGGTTAACTCGCCAGTAGCTCCCCTTCTACTATATTATGCGACAAAATCAGCACTTTAACCCAGACTGAGCCTCAGCAACATCCACGAGCAGTGTTAGAATTTCCATGCCTGTAGGCAAAATTCTAAATGCCTACGAAGAGAAGCGAGGGCGTAAAGAAAGAAGTTAGATGAATGACTTCCCCTATTTTCATTCACCGACTTGAAATTGGGTCGTGTGGATTAGCTACTGCCTGTGTGTTTTCTTGTTTCGGTGCTCATAGGCTAGACTAGATAGATCTAGGTCTAAAGTCTAGATCTATACCATGAAACTATCATTTTGGGAAGATGGATTTAATGAAACTGCTAGTATACTTGGCTGTTTGCCTGCGACATGCGACGAATAGAAGACACTCAATAATTATGAGGTAAGTCAGACACCTAAAATTTAAAAAAAAATGTCTAATATTCTTTGCTGCGGAAGAAAGTTGATGAAAGAATTATCCTTTTTCATCGACACCGTCCTTAATTATTTTCCCCACATGCCCTCCTTATCTGTAAGGAGTAAACAATAGGTCAAAACTGTTGCGGGTACCATTGTTGTTATTGTTGCCGTTGTTATTGCTTGATATTGCCTTATTATGCAGCATTCCTGGTTTAGATGGTATTAATGTACAATCTGTCCCGTCATTTGGTTTTTGTCAATGGTTGCTCATATGCCACATGTGGGGCCTGAGCTTTGTTATAATAAACTTGTTAAACTTGTTAAACTTCTTGTTGCTGTATAATACTACTTTGTGGCATGCCTGATACCGCGTCTCTACTTAATGTGGTATGTAGAGTGACGTTGAGGTAAAAAGAGAACCATTCGCCTAGCACTATGCAAGTTTGAGTTTGCCTAGCTGGTTTCGACCCCCGCGCTACGCCCCTGCGTGAGGATTTTAGTTCGTGAGCTTTGTAACGTTAGAGGCACAGCTCCGAAATTCAAGCTCATAAAGTGTCTAGATATAGTTCGTATAACGCTCTAGTTCGGAGGTTGTGTTTTTGTTTTTTATTTAAATTTCGGGCAACGGCTCAGAAATTTACTATGCCTTAGTGTTACGATCGACCTTGTGAAATGTTCGACTTTGTAAGACATTCAAGTTCGTGAAGCGTTCGAGTTCATTCGGTTTTCAACTTTTGGGACCGGTCCCAAAATTCGGGGTCATATAGTGCTGAAAGCGAGTTCGTGTGTTGTTTCACGGAACTTCAGAAGTGTTTTGAGTTTGTGATATGTTCGAGTTCATGAGGTGTTTAGATATAAAAGTTCAGAGCTTCTAACATTTAACTCATGAACTCAAAACGTCTTACAAGTCTAGTCTAGATCTACGATGCTTAGGAGAAGTTGGAAGGGAATGTGTCCATTAAGAAATGTCCGCTCTAACGAGAAATGCATAGATTCCTCAACAGCAGACCGGCTTCTGTACCCTTAGCCACAGTAAATAAAGGCCTGAGAGTTACTGTAGTACATGTATCCCTAGACTCTCCCGTCTGGCCCTTGATATAGAACTAAGGGCAGTGTTAAGGGCAGGTAGGGTCAGGGGATTAAAAGCACTCTTGTGATAGACCCTAGACATCATCTTTGTCTAGAACTTTTGGGAGGCAGCGTTGCCGTGCCTTTTGTGAGTTGCACTCAGAAACTGAAGACTTTCAAATCTAAGGTTTATGTGTTTGACTTGCGAGCTGGGCGGTTTACATTCTAGTGTTTTGGGGAAAGTCACTTCACTTCCATTTTCTCACTCGACGTAGGTGTTAATGAGTACCTGGAGGGACCAGGGCGCTGCACCGCTGGCGACCAGCAATGACTTAGTTATGTATTTCATTTGTAATATTATGTATTTACATGTATGATGTGTACTGTTATATGTGTTTGTATTACGAATGAGATGTATAACACTGTATGACATTATAAAACAATTTCCCTACGGGGTAAATAAAACTGTATTTTCATTTTCATTTTTTCGTTTCTATTTTCATTCTCATGTGTGCCTTTTTTTTTCTCACCACAACTCTTGGACTGTATCGTGACGTCAATCCACTGTGAGGTTACTCTCATCGCTGACGAAACTTTGCCGAGTTGAAGGTTTATGTAATGGATATTATGTGAACCTTTGGGTATTTTCGGATCATCATAAGATTCTGATTTTCCTACTATAAAAGTGACCCAAAAACTGTCAGTAACCCAGATATGGTTAAAAAAGCGACTGAGAGCGAGAGAGAGAGAGAGAGAGAGAGAGAGAGAGAGAGAGAGAGAGAGAGAGAAGAGAGAGAGAGAGAGAGAGAGAGAGAGAGAGAGAGAGAGAGAGATACAATATTTACTTTAAGTACTGATGTATTTCTGACAGTACATTATGCATGTCTACGTTCAAATGTTTTAAGTCATAAATCCAAGCTATACGCTCATGTCTTTCTTGAGACACCGTTACATGGACTTATCATGTCTACAGTAGTACATCACAAACACTATACACGTATAGTATACTGATTTTTTCTTCTCAGAGTATCTAATGTTTCTTCTTTATTTCTTCAAATGCTGAGAATAGTAAAGTCTACACTACTACATCTTTACGGACAAGACCGTGAAACCACAGAACTTTGACAGATATTTTAAAAAACTCCTTAATTCGAAAAATAAGAATGAAGATTTGAAACTTGCTCTGTCCTACTTCGAAGTGTCTGTGGCATCGATGGTTTCATGAATAAATACAATAATTTATTCCTTTTCCGGCGTCGACGTCACCAACACTTTGTGGAAATTGTTTTTTATTCAAGCCATTCTTTCTTATTCTTACTTCATATATATATTTTTTTTGCTAGTATTCCATTTCTTTTCTTAAATTTTTGTACACTTTTGCCTTTACTCTAACACTGTGAGAAATCACGCCCACATCAGAAAATGGAAATGTCTTGCAGCTGACTAAATTGAAATAACATACACTTGATACTTGTACGCGAGCTCGTTTTACACCAATTCCGTCCGTACATCAGTAACATTGCAGCTTAAAGGGAAATGTAGGTGTGTGTAACAATGAAAAAAAAAAAGATAATGCCACAATAACCCAACTGTGACGCACGCGTTCGACTCCGTCTTCATCTCCTCGTCCTAGGTTTGGGATTTCATCTACGTCAGCCCGGCATACAGTCAGGGAATAAGAAACCAACTCGTTGTCCTGCTCGTAGGTCGAGTCACGCAGACAGCGGAGGGTGCAGTCCTCATACGTCTTGGTTAGGTAGTCACAGATACACATGGTCGTCTTACTGGTGTTCAGCGGCATGCGGTTCTCCCAGACCTCTATCAGATGGGGAAATCCCACGAAAAGAAAGTAGCTTTGGTACGTGGGAAATCCATCGACGGCGATATCAGTCTTCTGTGTGAAGTTGTCTTTCTTGCCGGTAGATTCTTCGTTGCTTGTCGCGTTGTTGTCATCATCATCGTAAATGCTCTTGTCAGTCTCGTCGACGCTAGACTTGTCATTTGTGGCTAACCGACGTCTTCTGTATTCTTTAAATGCTTTGGCGATCGCAGACAAGTTGTTACAGAGTTCTACATCATGCAAAGACCTAGGACCGAGAGTATGTACTCCTGTGTAAATCTGCATGTCCACTATATGGAGCAGTGTACCCAGTACTGTGTCGTGCACCGTAGTAACAACTGGATTGACGTCCACGACTTCAGCTTGAAGATGGTGCTCAAACTGGCACCTGACAAATGACGGGAGAATGTGGAGATCTTGTGTCAGTATAGGATATTCATCGGCAGCAACGGCAAACTTGACGCCTAGATGTAGTTTACACATATCATCAGGTCGCAGTTCGAAACCTGGGTTGCAGCTGTCACTTCTACACGTTACTTCCTTTTCCTGGTCTCCATCCATGTCGAACAGATCGCAGATGGCTTCATGCCAGGGCGAAAAATGATCTGTCAGTACATTACCTGGCATGATTCTTACGTTCGAACCAGACAGTGACATGATCACAGAAAGCTTTGAATTTTCTCTGAAGACATAAGACTTTGACCAAGGCGAGGTGTCATTTTCAGCGTTACATTCTGCACAGTATTTGTTATTGTAGATAGTTTTCTTGGTTCCCACTTTGGCAAAGACATAAGAAACTGTTTCGTTCGCACACTTGTCCACGAGTCCAGGGCGTTGGACAATGTGGTCGTTTTTGCAGTGTCCGACGCTGTCTGGAATACATGGAGCTCCCCTCAAGCTGGAAGGGACCGCAGACGGTGGAATAGGCCATAACTCAGAGTTAGTGTGGATGGCCGCTACAATGTCTTGCTCATTAGGAACAGGCGGAATGAATTTCATCTTGACAAGGACATCCCAGATAATAAGAGAGGACATGTTTCTAGCGTGGCAAGCGAAAACCTTTGAGTTCTTGTAAACAAAACCAGTAGAAGCGTCGGTGACAAGAGAATTTTCTAATACGCTTGATAAGTTATTCATCTTCACTAGGTTGGAGATATTTTCTGAAGCTGCAAGTCTGGGTATTGAAGAAGAAGTACTCACGGAATCAGAGAGAGCGATGAATGAGGTCTCTGTTGCTGATGTTGATGTTAATGTTGCTGTTCCATCGCGAACTTTCTCCGTCAGTTCCCCTGGGCAACTTTCAATTACGAAAATTCCATACTTGCTGCATTCAACCACAGACTGCGAATGAGTATCCATCAGCGTTAAGCTTTCATTAATGATTTTAGGACACTTCTCGCTCATGTCTTCGCAACAGCTGTTATGGACAAGACATTGGTGGTCACAAGAGCAGGGCAGTCGCTGACCCTGACCACATCTGTCCTGGCAAGACTGGAGCTCCTGACTGATTATAGGATCATCTTGTGCGAGTGAGCAGACCATGAGAAAGGCAATGGCTGTCACCCAAAAGAAGGACACAGCCAGCATTATCTGAGTTGAAAGTTCTTGAGGTTGCTATAAACTTACAGTGTGCTGAAGCTTTGGAGTGGCTGAAAAATTAATATGAACAGTAGTAGTAGTGTTGATAGCAAGCAGTAGACGCAGCCGTAGTAACAGTTGTGGTAGTAGTAGTGGTAGTGGTGGTGATGGTACTAGTGGTGGTGATGGCAGTAGTAGTAGTGGTGGTGATAGTGGTAGTGGTAGTGGTAGTGGTAGTGATGGTGGTAGTAGCAGTAGTAGAACAGTAAAAGTAGTAGTAGTCGTAGTAGTCGTAGACGTAGTAGTAGTAGTAGTAGTAGAAGTAGTAGTAGTAGTTTTATAGTATAACAACAATTTGTGTAAATAAATAAAAATTTGGCATCCCCGAGTCGCAGTACAATCATTGCTCTATCATGTGACTTAGCCGAGGGTTTGATTTCAAGTACAGGGACTAACCAAACTAAGATCGTCTATGGGAAGACAGGGAGCATACAGATTTTACAAGAAGATCGTAATCATTTCAAAGGCTGAAGCAAACATGGCTTTCTACGTCTGTAACTTATATTGGTTTACAACAGCCGGAGGAGTGTGACAGAAAGGTGATGCCATGACTCCATTGGCTCCAATAACATGTTGCCGCTCTCCTCATTAAAGGATTCAGTTCAGATTGCAGTGGAAAGTATCCCACGCATAGCAGCTGAAGAAGTTTAATCACGTGCCAACAAATGCGTAAGAAAGAAGCAGAGACATTCAGAATCTGTTTTGGACCGTCAAATCCACTAATTTTCTATTGGCCATACGATTAACATGTCCTCTATTGCTAATACAATGGTAAATTATAAAAAATACTATTTCGCTGTAGCTGAAGAGCTCTGGGAAGCATCAACTGTTTTAATGAATTCACTTTTCTATAAGCTGAAAGTCAGATTGACGCTCAATCATTTTCATTCATTTTCTAGACTATTTTAGATTGATTTTAATGAATTTTAATCAGTAAAAAAACGTTGGAAATTTCGCATAAGTTTCATGAGAGCCATTCAAAAGGAAAATAGTCGCATGTCAGTTTAACACTTTGTAACTTGGTCAATTTTCGCTGTTGATGCAGACATTCGGGTGGATTTTCCAGTATATACAAACTCAGCTTTGAATATTTACCCTAGCTATACATGTAAAAGCCAAAAACTGAGACAGTGCCACATCCTTCTGCTGTCTGAAAACACAGGATCAGGAGAGAAATGCGTGTGAGTTTGTTTCTATGACTTTTATAGCCGAGACGTAAATAAATCCTTACTGGCACGAAACACAAATAATATCATTAACGGGAAACGGAGAGGAGCGACATGGATGGCTTTAATAAACTAACTGTTAAACGAAATGTGTAAAGCATAAATTTACTGTTAGATGTTAGAAAATCACACTTTCAGGCCTTATTTAAAACTAGTTTTACTTCAAGATTTTTTAATGAAATTACATACATAAAACTCTTTCAGATCTAAAGCTGTTAAGACATTCTTCGGCTTATTTATGCTTCGAGGGAAAATCATGATGTCAATTTCAGCACTAGCGGAAGACTTTTCCCTTCCGATGTGCTAAAACATGGAGGACCGGAAATATGCATCCTCTCCCGTTTCATAAAGAGCTCGAAAATCACGTGACCGCCTTAGCTCATTGAGAAAGATCTATGGAAATTATTATCACCATTGTCCCCAGATTAATCCGGATGATTTATTAACATACAGGAAAATACTCGCAGAAACTGAAAACGTTAATGTTGAATATAAATCTGAGTGAACAGCTTTACCAACCGTATCCTGCGAAACTAATAATATCTTATTATAGAACTGGCTTAGAGTGACCAGAAATTTAAGACATAATAAAACAACACTAATCATAATCATATCGCCAGGGCTGTCAAAATCGTTGTCAGACTGACTGATGAAACGAGGTTTGCTCATTGTCCAAATAAAATAGCTCTGATCTCTAAACTTTGACAAGCATCACACTTCACATGCCGTTGAAATGGACAGGTACCACAAGGAGGGACCAAGGACTGTTTGCAAGACAAAATCCACTGTTCAGAAGGTCAGCAGCAGTGACACATTGAGGGGTGGGGCTAAATTCGTTTTCAGGGCGTGGCGAATTGTAGGAAATGAAGAAGCGATGCTTAAAGCTACCGGTTTACAAGTTTACCGCATGTTTACTTTCAGGTTGTACTTGTAAACAACATGTAAAAATCAAAACTAAATTATTTAACTAACACAGAACGACATAAAGATTGCACAGTGAATATACACAGACTATCATCATGTTTTTAAGGCTGTTACTTGCCAATTGAAGTGTGGTATTGCCCAAGTGGGAAGAGTCCATTTCAAGCCCACTAGAGGTAAGGATAAATAATTGTTCTCGACAAGTATACATTTGATGGCGATATTGTTCTCTATAAGTATACATGTGATGACAACAACCTTTCATCCCATATAAAGCGGCCGTCTTAGACAGGTGGTATCTTCATACAGCACAACAAAAATCACTAAGATAAACACAGCGAGACGGGAGACGTCTAAATGTTTTTATGTGCAAGTACTTCGATGTACTGAAAGCATAACAACCAAAGACATAGCACCATTCTGAATGGCGCTGTGAATGTCAGCCATTTGTCTGAGGTTTTATAAATTTATATACATCCAAAACACTAGGATGATGTATTTGCTGATTGGTGAAAATTTCAGCACATCATGTGACACCATTTAACAACTGGATCCATTAGTTTGCTAAGACTTTTGTCTGGAACACCATGCCCGGTATGTTAACCTTGGCGTTGGTAGCAATGGCTGCAAACATTGGGGTGCTAGATGAAGAGTGGTGAGGGTGGTTGCAGGCAATGGTAGTTGCGATTGTGGTTATTGTGCTCTTGGCAGGGACATTTTACATGCTATGGTAATAATGATGATGGCAGGGCGATGATGAAAAATGTGAAAAATACATTCCCATAGTGCCGATAAGTTAATTTCTCATTCATTCATTCATTCATTCATTCACACAGTGAACTCTAAGTAAGACTGATATAAGAGCATACTTAAGAAGGCATTGAAGTGTTCACTTACTTATTTCTCTAGGCACATGTGCTTACTTGCAGCTATTAATTTATATGGCATTTTAGCACGAAATAACTACTATTCTAGTAATGCCGCCAGACAGTATAGGCTCGCATCTATGCGTATTCAGTTACTAATGGAAAGCACTATCAATGAGTGCAACTGCAAACGGCCAAGAACAATATAAGCTTACACATCATGGGCGCAAGGATGAAAAATATGAGACATGGCACAAAGCTATAGTCTAGCCGGATTCACAGTATTTACACGCTCGTACTGTCTGCTGTTATGTTCATAGACCTATCAATATACAGGTCCGTCCACAGCTGACAACGCAGAGATCAGTAAGAGTGGTTCTGGTAAATACGACCTCTCTCAAGGTCCAATACACAGTGCACTCTAAGGTTGCTCTTAAAGCATACTGAACAGGGCATTCATTCATTCATTCATTCATTCATTCATTCTCACTTTATCGGAAACATTTTATTTTTTCCTTTCTACTATTAACTTTCAAACAGGCACTGTGATTGGGATACCAAAAAGTCACAATAGTCTGAGCCCCATAAAAAAAAAAAAACTATAAAAAAAAAATAATGATGATGGCATAGTAGTTGTAGCAGTAGTAAACGCAACGGTAGGTGATAAAGGCAGGTAATAGAAGTAGGATTGATGGTAGCAGTAAATTTAGTAATGCATGTATTATTGTTATATATTCGTTCAAGTATTTGAGAATCTTCGTAAGCATTATAGCAGCAGCAGTAAAAATCTTGCTACACTGTAGCAGCACTATTAGTTAAATAGCTGCAAAAGTAGCAACTCTAAGATTGATTTAAATGTAATGATGATAGGACGTTAAAAATTCCCCACCAGAAAGAATACTTATAATAAAGGAGCTAATAAATCTAAAGGAATAAAATTATGAACGACTTTGCTTCAACAAAAATTCTCCATATGGAGCAGGTAAAGTAGATATATGCATCTATTGATTCTGATCTGAATTTAAGGAAATGATTTATTAATTTTTTTTTTATAATTTTCTCACCATTTCGGGAAAAAATTCAGTCGGGGATGTGACCACGTATTGCTCCACAATAAATTGGGGAGTTTCAGATGTCAGTCTGTAATATTATGGTTATGACGTTTTACAAAACTTATTTCAAATTTTGCTCGAGAGCTACATCATGAATCCACCACGACAGAGAATGTAGATCTCTAACTGATGACTTACCTAACAACTTTTGCACCGTTCCTAGTGACTTGTATGTCCACCATAGTACCACTGTCTGAGTATGCTGCCAGATTGAGCTCGGAGAATTCTGCTTGTTCCACCCTAACATCCCAGTCACCGAAGAGTTTCTTGCCCCGGAAATATTTTGACCTGGAGAGAATGATGATACTGAAACAGCCCAGGCAGTTTGTTTGATGTGGTCGGGGGG
>JAWQUT010000209.1:1238678-1253002 GCA_033807755.1 Ellobium chinense
AAAAAAAAAAAAAGAAAGTCAGTTCTGAAATCAGTAATATAATTTTTATAAACGATTAGAACTGTCTGATCAATATTTATGAGAAATAACAATATGATAGCTAAATATTTAAGTAATGTAGGTCATGTCAAACATATATTCATTAGAGCAATGGGAAATGCAGACTTGCGTCTGCAGACAGAAGGTCAGCCGGCCTATTGCGCATGTGCGGAAAAAGCAATCAGCGGTGTTTACATGATCTCGAGCGAGGCCGTGTGAGTGTAGGTTACCGGTAGCCTAGACTAGTCTACATCTCTAAATTTTCAGGAAATTCGATTTCTAAGTGTGCAATCTTGTTGCACAGTCACTGTGTGAATCAAACTGATCTACAATCCCACATTTGTCGGTAATTGTTGAGGTTTTGTCTAGACTAAATTCACAGCTGACCCAACACTTATTACGCGCTGTTTTGTAACAACATCATTTCAAACTGTTTTCTAAGTGTGAAAACCGTCAGCATCAAATAAATGTAGGACGCTACTATTTCTTAGCACTCGCCATCTTGTTACAGGAATGGCTAGGGTACAATCTGAATTCAGCATGACAGAACAAGATGCCGGAAATGGCTTTGGTTCCAGTTTAAGCAGCGGGATCGAGTGACCTTCAGTCAAATGTCAGTGGAGTTATCAAGTTTCCCTATGGGCTTGAACCGTTTCCAAATATCACGATCGGTCAGAAAGTAATTTGGGGCCTGTTGAACGACCCAGCCCACATGGGACTCCAAGATGTCGCCCACAAATTCTTTCACATAAAGAGACTGTTTAGCCTTTCTCGTCCCCTATGTTTGACGCTGCCTAACACGCTGAATGATTAGAACTGTGCGTGGAATGTAATGGAGGCTAAAATCTGCTGAGGGAGGAGAACCACAAACCAGCTCGCTATAAGCAAACTACTGTTCAGGAACTTTGATAACTAAGAGCTTGCGCATTGACGATGATATCTAGTACAATCGTAAGAATTACGTTAGTAAATCGGTGCTGAATGTACCTTTCGTAGCGTTGAACATGCAGAATTAAAGTACTTCTTACGATGATATGAGATCCCATCGTTTATGAGAAAGTACTGAATTTAGCAGACAGACCAGCACAAGGCGAAGCTCGGAAATGCCTGAAGAAGGCCTACACTACACATTAAACACCCTCACTGCCAGGTATCACAAATAAACTCCTCAAATCAGAGCTTAAATATTAGAAAACTCCAAAAAATGCTTCATAAACGTAATCATTTTTTAAAAGAAATGGCCAGTGCTGTGTCAATAAACAAATGACGTGGATTCCTCCATTTATTTCCTATAAACCAATGAAATCATAGGCCTAAGAATTATTGGACACAAGGCAAGGAAGGGATTGAAACCACTGTATTTTCTGAACAAATATTTTAAACGTAGTGTGGGGAAGATAGGGGGAAGTCTGAAAACTGATGCCCCTCCTAAAATCTCATACATAAACAAACACACAAATAAAAAAAAAACACGTTAAAACTAGTGAATAAATTAAGACAGATCTGAATGCAGCTAATAATGTACTAGAGAGTATATGCCGTTAAAAATGAATGAATGAATGAATGAATGAATGAATGAATGAATGAATGAATGAATGAATCCTAATACCTTATTCAGAAGACTTCCTCTGTTATCTTAAAGTTCATTATGTATTAGAGTACTTCTTTTTTATTTTGTATTAACATTAGAGATGCAATTTCATTATGAAATATTCAGTGGCAGCTCATCGTTAAGTGCAACCCTTACAGTGATGGGTAGACTTTAGCTAAAAAAATAAAGAATCTAATTTCTTTTTAACTTAGGCGATTATGTTTTTATTGTACCTCACTGTGCCAATTTATATTGCCTTTTAGTTTTTGCGTTGTGCTTATAATACGTGTGCGCCTCGTTTGTCCTCTCAAAATCATAGCCTGATAGCCATTAGCCTACAGCCTGTATCATCAGCATTCTTCGCAACCACGAATTCTGCTAGAAGCTGCTAAACTTAGTCTTAAACCGTCAACTGTCCTTGGAGCGGTCACCCTCTCCGTTATAATATTCTGTTGGCTTCCAGTGTTGCTCAAACTTCCCAAACGTCACAGATCATGCTATCGCATCCTTGCTTTGCAAGTTAGCCAATCAAATTGGAGCCATTGTCCTAAGACCCAGCGAGATTCGTAAATGGTTCAAGCTCAAAATACTCGTATATTGTGTTTAGGAATGGACATGCTGTCTACAACAGTTCTGTTCCCTGCTTGTGCTCACCAAGCTTTTTCGCATAGGACAGGTTGCATTGAGCTTTGGTTGGGCCTCGAACTTGCATAGATTTAGAGATTTGCCGCTTCTGGCCTACAGTAGCATGTGCAGCCCGAACACTGATGATAAATTTAGATCTGTTAGCACGTTACACCTCATGGCTAGGTCTACAGACTACCTCTCGCTAACCAGCAAAGTATCTTTAAGTTCCTAGTTTGTTTATGATGAACCAAGTTATATGTTGTGAGGATCAAAACAGATGATACATTTTTCACACGTGAAAACCAAATGAGCTGATTCTGTGATTGTCAAAATTTCCACTACAGCCATTGGTCAGCACTATAGGTCAACACCTCTCTTTACTTGTTGCTTGAAAAGCCTAGACGAGATCTAGTTACCCTCTGCAAATGAAGAGGGATCTGATACACAGGGAGCAAAGGGTCAATATCATTAAGTAATCAATGATTACAATTTGAAATGTTCTCGATCTAACCCCCCGTGCACTGTGCACAACCTGACACTTCTCATGATCAAATAATGTTCATGATAAAGAAGGATATATAGGATATATAGAAATGAACCCATAGAAGAAAATAGCTAGAATTGTGAGAGAGAGTGCGAAGATTTTAGTAGAATCAGACTTACATTTTGATTGAGGGAAATGGGCTTTACTTATGGCGTTAATCATTGAGCGGAATACATGTTACAGTGAAACAGGCTTCTTTACAATCTACACACGAGTTCAGGTTAAAAAATTTAAGAGATTTATATTTTTAGAGATCTTATAAATTCGAAAACACGGCCCACGAATAGCACAAACATGATCAAAATGTGGCATTCAGAAAGAAGAATTTGTGCCATGTTGCCAGGCTGGCCATTTTATTGCTAAACACGTTATCTTTTGTCTTGTAAATTATCTTTCTCCTATTTTGATTCTCCTATTACTCTGTCAAACAGGCCAGTCTTCGATTTTTCTTAAATATTTTGTGATTTGAAAAATGGCAGAATGGAAGGGCGATGAGGTTTTTTTTTTNGGGGGGGGGGGGGGGAGGAGGGCATAAAATGAAAACTATTTTAATTACAAGGGAAAGATATGGAATAAGGGGAAGAGGGCTAGCGCAGGCAGTCTTTGAGATCACGAGCCGAGACTGAAAACACTGTATAACTCTACTTTGCCCGATTCTCTTGATATTCTACATATTAAGACCTTGGAAAAAGAATATCGGTCCCGCCTTGTTGGCAATATTCAGGAGGAGAAGATTTGTTTGCATCCATGTCTCCTCTTTACACAGTTTAGTCTAACCAGGCAAAGAGAAAGATGGGGAAGATTGGGAGCTTGTCACAAAATCTGGAAGGCGCTGAACCCCAAACGTACACAATTCAGTATAATAAATCGAATTTGCCCCAAGCCCTGGGCTGGACAGACTAGATCGATGAAAGGGAATCGCAAGGAGCAGAAGAAGAAAAAAAAAACGGAAAACACCAGGACTTTCGTTTCCAATCAGTTTTTTTTTTTGCTTTTCCTTTCTGGCTTTAGCTTCGACTTCCTGTAAAAAAAAAAAAAAAATGTGGTAGCTTGCTCAAAACGATTCAGATCTTCTTACCCCGCCTGTTCCCAATAGGGGGATCCATTGAGGAAAATTGCTGGGTTGTCTAGAAGTTGATGTTGAAAAATGAGAGGAAGAACGCAGGAATTTTGTGGGGGAAAGAATATCGAATGAAGATTTGGGGATATCCATATCTTAAAGGTAAGGATATCTTCATTAGAAGTGGGTTCGTTTGTTTGTTTGTTTGTTTGTTTGCGCTAGGATTTTACGGCGTGTCAGCACGATCAAGGCAATACTGCGCCAGTTTGGTTAGAAGCCTCAACTATTAGGTAAAATTTTCCGATCAGTTTTGTCCCCACAGAGGCCACCAGAAAAAAAACTGTTTGATTTTAAAACTTTCTAGGAAATCTTAACGTGCACAACGTGCACACAGGACCTCCTTGGTTTTTTTGTATGTATCCGAGAAGACTAGACGCCGGCTTTACTGCCCTGAAAGCGGAGCGTGGCATCCCTATGGGATTAAGAAAGGACACACACTCCAGAAAATACTCCACGACAGCGTATCGAGTGGGAATGGTGACGTCCTGGGTTTGGGCAAAAAAAAGGAAGCATGACATGTCTGGCTAAATGTAGAGAGAAATTTGAAATGATGAAACAGGGTCTAAAATTAGCCAGCAGGCCATACAAACGGAAGGAGGGAAAAACTGATGGTAGGAGATATGGTAAGACATGTAGACGGAAAGTCGCACGGTATAAACTTATGGCTGTATTGCGCATGTACAGGCTTAAATTTCGTTTCCACAGAGTCCGAACCGCACCGCAATAGATTGCAACGGAGAGATCCGGCCGCAAGATGTACAGTTCGTGCCTTTTCAATTGCCACCAGACATGCCAAAAACACGCAGACGGACAGCCCAACGGCATGGAATGTGTCTGGATACGATACTTATAAACAGCATTATTTCTATATATTCGACCAGCGGCGGCAGGATGTATAGTTCATATCCTTTCAGTTGCCACCTCATATAGCAAGAGATACAGAAAGAAATCCTGACGGTGTGGAATATTAATGTGTTTTGTATGCATAGGCTAACAAGCCTCGTTTCCACAGAGCCCGAACCGCATCACAACAGACTGCAAAGGAATATTTGATCACAGGCGGCCATAAAAATAAAATGTACAATTCTTTTTAATGTTTATCTCAACGGCAAGATATGAAGACGGAATGCCCGACGGTGTGGAGTATGGCTGTATAAAGCCTCGTTTCCACAGAGCCCGAACTACAGCAGACTGCGAGAGAAAAATCCTACCACAAGTGGCTTGCAGGATGTACAGTGCATGTATTTCATTGCCATCTCACAGAAACGCGCTTTTTAAATTGCAATGAACAAATGAAGTGAGCGAAACCCGCGATAGAGCGAGCTAAAATCATGGTACACCCCACAGCCCCGCATACACAGGTAATTTTGAAATTGAACACATTTTTATGTAGAACGGTTCATTGCCCTGCGGAGCTGCTGTTGCGGATAAATAATAAGAGGCCTAGAATTAGAAAAACGATGGGGAAAAGAGATGAACACAACATGCCAAAAAAGTCTACAGAAAGGACAAAACCAAGGTTTGACGTACAATATAGAAAAACAACAACAACAACAACAAAACAAAACGGTACACCAAAGCAATCATGCCAACCATATATTTTAGCTTCTGGTAACAGCGACCGTAGAATCAGGTCAGGATCAGGGCATACCTTAAGGTGGCCCAATCTGAGTGTAATCAAAAGTCTAGTCTGCGGCTATGTCAGGACATACTTAAAAATCTAAGTTGCCGCCCTATCAGGACATACCCTGAATCTATGCTGCCCCGAATCTAGTCCCTGACTGGACATCTCAGTCTACGCTATTGCCCACCCTGGGCATGCCCTCAGTTTAGGCTACGGCTCTAACTTGATATGCCCTCTATCCAGGCCGGGACCCAATATGCGACATACCCTCAATCTAGGTTGCGGGAAAACATGGACATAATCGAGAACTTGCGCATTATCAATGACATCTCTTACTTAACACTTCATGTTGAACGCTACTAAGTGCACTTTCAGCTCCGATGCACTATTATAATTCTTACTATGGTAAGACATGCCAGTCGTTACTGAACAAACTCTCAATTCTCAATCTAGGCTGCGCGCAGCATGGACATACTTTCAGTGTAAGCTGCAGCCCTATCTGGACATACCCTCAAGCTATGGGCTCAATCTTTGACACACTCTCAGTCTAGGTTCTAAATGAACATACCCTCAAGTTGGCCTGCATTTCTAACTGGACATGCCCTCAATCTGGGCTGCGGCCTTACCAGGACATATTCTCAGTCTCTGGCCGAATCTTTAACACAACGTCAGTCTAGGTTCTAATGGACATACCCTCAAGTTGGCCTGCAGTCCTATCTCGACATACCCTCAAATCTAGGCTGCAGCTGTATTTGGACCTATCCCCAGCCTAGGCTACGACCCTTCCAGGACATACCTGCATTCTACAGCACTATTATACATCTATAGATCTAGCTTCTTCCGAATCCTCTACATTTAGAAGCAAAAACAAAAAAAAAAAGTCTGGCATTGGAAATTCACACAACCTTCCAAGTTAATTTCTTTACGATTTCCATAACCTCGGCTGTCAATCTTCCTCCCAGTTTTAGCCCAGCTGAGGACACCGAGCTTACAGAATCTAATTTGTTGATTGGTATATTGGGCGGAAGAGAAACTAGACAAGTAGTGGTGATGACAGCACGTGAGGGATGAGGGATCGGGCAGTCGGCTGGAGGAACGCAATATTCCATCAGTAGCGATGCCACCCGTTTAGGAAGGGGTTATTATTCCATTCTGAACAACAGGCTTCGGAAGAATTGAGTTGAACTGAATGCAAGACAGAGAGGGATAGATAAAGGGAGAGAAGATGTGACAGACAGACAGACAGACAGACACAGACAGACAGACAAAGATTTATTGACGATCTTCGCGGGAACAGGACTGAAACTAGCGAATGAACGGGTTGGTCAACATTTGTTATCTGCGAATGCCTGCCTGTCTGACGGCCTGCCTTCCAATCAGTCTGTCTGCCTGTCTTGTCTAATCTCTGTCTTCTTCTTCATTTTCTTTCTGTTGCCACGGAAACTGCACTAAACCTCATGGCCGATACCTACACGACGTCACACGTTTTTCCACCACTGAAACCGTTAACTTCACTCACAAAAGCAGCGCCGGGAATCGACCAGCTATTGATGATTCTAATCAGCCGTCAGCAGGCAGGATCCTGTGCGGGGGTGGATTTTTTTTCTTTTGTCTCGACATCTGAACAACTTTCACCGCCTTCTTCTTAAACATACAAAGAAAAATACAATCTGTAGTGGCCGCTCATTCGATGGCTGAAACCAGCACGTTTCTTTCTTCATCACCCATTCCCTTACCCCCTTTCACCCCTAAAGTGCAAGCGTCTCAGATTTGGTCTGTCTTAAAGCTGGAAAAACTCCTCATAGTGAGGAAAACACAAGCGATTTTATCAGAGGCATGTGATTTTAGTGAAGCCCAAACTGTCCACATAGTGATAGTGGGATGTAGATCTAATCTGACCCATTGATTTCATAAAATACCTCACACATCCTGAAAATGTATTTTGTAGGTACAGGCCGAGGTACAGACAGATTATTTTTCTTCAGATTTGTACATCTTTTTTTTTTGGAAAATTTTTGCCTTGAGAGTATTTTCTAATTTATTTCTACTATAATTTGTGTTGGAAAAAAATGTGGTCGTAATTTCCATATATAAGTAATTTCCGATGAGCAACGACATATCACGTCAATGAATGTAAGGTCGTCTCGTAGCATAACTGAGTGCATATCGGTGTAGGCCAAAGAAGTCATAATACTGACTTATTTTATACTCAATACTGACCGTTTTATAAGTTAGTATATCTATGGTATATCCCATTTAAAACATTAAAATGCTGAATGTGCAAAAAGATCACTGACAAAAAAAAACAAACCAATGCCATACCATATGTGTACACATTGTAATTATAAACTGTCTTGAATAACTATGCCCTTTCATCCATTCAGACAGATATGGTAGCAATTTTCATCGCACCATCACAGCAGTTCTCTTGATCGATAAGAACTCTGGAAATATTAAAATAAATCAAGGAATACTAACGGACATAGTTGTCTCTGCCACTCTGAGACCACTGTGCAAAAGTGTGAGAAAATCTCCACACCTTTTTCTGGCATAATTAAAGCTTTTTGGCTTTTTTCTTTCTTTTTTTCCCGCATCCATTGACAGCTGTTACTATTCTTGGTCTAGGTAGAGGAGGGAGAAGGCTGAGGTTTGGGCCTCACATTGCTTAACCGGAAGGTTTGTTAGCTACGGCCCTGCTGGAAGAGAAAATTGATCGATTATTGATCATGTGTAACTGTTTGGGCTTTCAGACGCAAGTGCCCCGTGGGAAACTGTGGTGAGATCTTCCACATGTCCTGGGTGTAATGTGCAGTGGCAGCATAACTCTCCTTAGACTAATCTATGCAAGTGGCAGCCGTTACACGTGCACTAATATAAAAATAAAACTGTCTGGGGTTTGAGCTGGGCTACCCTTTTGTCGTCGTCATCATCATTATTATCACCACTAGAAGGACACATGAGATCATGACCCACGTGTGGCTCAGCCGCTTCAGAGTGTTAAGAAGTCAAAGGGCTGAAACACTTTCTAGACTTTCTCTCTCCTTTTTCCCTCAACCTTTTCCCCATTTCTCCCTCCCCCTCCCCCACCCGATTAGCTTCCTCTGTGGATCTTCTGTTGCCTCGTTCTTCGCTGAGAAGAAAGTTTCCCACCTATCTCAGTTCCATTACAATCTTCCAGGTGTTATTACAAGTGGATAACACAAGTGTTATTATTATTATGACTACCGTCTCCACCCCTACTATCATTTCAAAGGTCGAACACATCAGCTTGTGCTTTAAAGATTATAAAACGCATCGATCATCATAACATTTGTCAGAAAGCAACTGAACTTCCCATAGCTGTTTTGCCAAGTTCATTTTGCTCCGTTTCCTCAGGGAAACAAAAACCATTAACAGTCATGGAAAATGGAAATTCTTACACTTCTGACAATCATTACTTATTCTTTCCCAGCAAAAGAGTAACGACAAGAAAAAAAACAAAAGCAGACAAATTTCTTTCACTCTGCATAAGCATCAGTATTCTTCGAAATGGGAATTTTCTCCCCAATCTTCAGTCATTATCATATTCTTTCCCAAGAGAAGTAAGAGAGAGAGAGAGAGAGAGAAAAATATCCCAGACAAGATTCTTTCATTCTACACCGTCACTGTTATACCTCGACAACAACAGATGGTCGTGCTCTCGTGGGAAGGAGGAAGAAGGAATCCAAACGACTGGAGAGATGCCACGGTGTCATTGATTGGCAATCGTCCAGGACAAAATCTCGCAAAATCTCGACCGGCGCTTGAAGGATGCACCACGTCATGTTGTTAGTGGTCTTGACACCAGTCACATCCGGTTCTCAACTCCTCCCTCCCCTCACTCATTGCCTTCGGACTTCTCTGCCATCGCAGAGCGCAGTAAGGACTACAACTTTGGCGGAGTTTAGGGATGGAGAAAAGCCAGGGGCGGACGCTACTATAATAGTAACCTAACAGACCTCTCTCAATTAGTCAACTCCAACGAAACTCGCATGCGATCTCAGCAAATAATAGTGTGATCGCATCATCAAATCTCGTCTCCGAAAGTAAAAGATGCATCAACAAATAAAAGCCAAAATAACAGACAAGTTAGCCAAAGCCAAACATTTCCTCTGACAACAGAAACGTGGAAAGCGGAACTAATGATTGCCGGAGTTGTGGCTTGCGATGCCCGGATGACCATGCATGCATAATGACTGAAAGTGGTCTATGGCTGCGAATAAAATAACATTATAAAGCAGCTATCCTGTCACAAAAGCTAAACTGAACCGCTTCACTAAGAGCTTTCAAGTTTCTGAGAGACAAGCACACAAAATGCCATCTTAATCTGTGGAAAAGGTCAGACATATTTCAATAAAGCAGACGATTCTTATGCACCTTTTCCTGACTTTGTAACACCTGTAAATAAATTTGAAGCTTTGGTAGCTTTTTTTTCTTTTTTTTTGTTATATGGAACTTTATCTTTTTGTGACGAACACTTGGGCATTCCTGTCATTTCTTAACCAGGCTGCTTACATCTATAAGGGCAAGCTGGTTAGTGATCATAGAAAACAGAAGTATTTTCCTCGCTTTTAACTGAACGTTAATGGTCTTCTAAATTTGATGATAACCCTACCTTATACATCTTTCAGCGTTAAACATTTCCTGGTCATTACGAAAGTGCTTGTAAGTGACGACAGAGCAAACAAGGCCTTGGTTGATGATTCAAACGGTCAAAAAATATAACTTAGCAGCTGTTGGAGCTGTTTAGTAAAAGCAGAATTTTTAACAGTGCGTTTACACAGACGGCGTTGTCCTTAGGGCAAAAGGGGAACACTGATGACACTGAATCACGACATCATATTAGGGCCCACAGCCGCAGGGCCACGCCACCGAACTGAATAGCCGCCTACTATGATTAAACGTCTAGACAGCAAACTGCAAATTTAGAGAAAACCCTCACAGCGACTGTTTGTATTCCCGTGGCGATTCAGACATCATCATCATCATCATCATCATTTTCAGTTTCATCATCATTTGGTGAAAGTTTAATACGGTACAACTCGGTTATAACGAGGTAGTCGGGACTCTACAGATTTGGCCATTATAGCCGTGCGCCGTTGTTTCCGAACTGGGGTATCTAGACAGGGGAATTAGCCTCATTTAAATTACGCTGGCTTTCTTTTTTCTGCTGAGGGAAAAGATCCCTTGCGATCAACTGGAGATGGGCGAACTCAGCCTGCATCTTACTGAGTGATGTTGTCAAATTATCTGAGAGTTACAGCTGTTTTACATTTTTATGAGGAGAATGACCCCTTTTGAGAAACAACCATGATTAAACTAAAAATTATGAACTTCACATTCAGTAGTATAAATTTGATATTTTCCACAACGATCAGCACATATTTATAGTCAAGCATTGCTTTCCAATCGATGTCACGCATTTTATTCATCCTCCTATTTCAGGGAAAACTGCTCTGGCTCTTCACGATATAATCGATAATTGACTGGATCTACTTTGGAGGATTTCGTTATAACAATGTCCGGCTAATTACTTTTGTACATCAGCTTTTGTCATTCCTGGCACATATTAATCAAGACAGAGTAGCTCTCGGGTACTGTAGAAGATTTGTTTGTATGTCTGTGTGTGTGAGGATCTAATTTTCATGAATTACGCGTGTTGAAAGCAATATGCAAAAATTACTCCCGACGAAAACAAAATTTCCCGCTCTGAAATATTTTCAAAGGGCTTACAACTCGTAAATAATTTATAAATGGCTCTGCTACTCTTTCCGTATCACTATCCCCCATCGTTTGGACATATCGATATTAGTATATTTTTCTTTTTAACTGAAATAGGGTTGTCGAAGAAGATAAGTCAGGTATTGTTTATCGGCAGTCCTGTAACGTCACTTCGCATTATTCTAAAGTGCCGCACTCACACACAGATGAAAAAGCCGGAGCTTGCGAAATTAATTTGATCCTCGCAAAGAGTCTTTTTAACTTTCGCAAAAATTAGATCCTCCCATAACTAACCATTTCTACAGCGTCTACGTTTATATCATTATTATCACAAGAAGCGGAGCCAGCGGAAGCTCGCAGGGAACAGTGGCTCATAAGGAAACCGTAAAGTGATGCAAAAACGCAGAGGCCATTGAAAGAAACAACATTATTTATGCTAGCGTGCAGCTCGCATATTAAGCGTAAAAATAACAACACAAACAAAAAAGTAAATTAGTAATTAATGTTATTAAGCAGACATCAAAATGAAGAAACTCGCTCTTAAAATTCATGCCAGAAAAAATGTGACGCATTTAAAAACAATGACGGAAGAAAGAAACAACCACTACACAGCTTTAACGCATAAAAATCAAGCAATTTTCAATGCATTATTTGCATTAAATCCTTTAGAAGGGAATTTAGACTGGTATAAACATTGTTGTTAAGATTTGAGCAAGAATAAGATCAAAACAAAAGTAAACGTAAAAAGAAATCAGAAATGAAAATGTTTTTTAAAGAACTCAGAAAACTAAAAACATGGAAACGGCAGTTGTTTCGCAGTTTCGCAAAGATTGAACGGTTTAGTTTTCATTTTACATCGTGTACGTTAATATGCACAACAAAATAATGTTAACCCCGCAACCAATACAAAATAGTGGAATAGATGCTCAACATCGGCCCTAAATTTTATGTCCCCTCTTTTGTTCACAAGTATACTCGCAGACTCGGCGAATGAAATTATTCGCGTGCATGGCGAATTTTCCACCTATGCGCTGCATTTGAAAGGCTTTCTTGGATGTGAGAATATCTTTGAAGCTAGCATTGAAAATTATATCCTTCAAGTTCCAGAGATAAACGTCAAAAGGTTGTAACAGGGGAATGCAAGACGCAAACGTTCAAAATTCGTGTTTTTATCACGAGTGGCATAATGGCAGCCATGCTTAGCAAGGCACATTTAAGTAAGCTTAAATCAGTGGTTGTATTTAGAATATGCGCCAGCTACAGTGAACACTACTGATGTTTTGGGAGTTTTCCATGGTTAACGCAGTGCGTTAACAAACATATCTATTATGCTTACACTCCATTGTCGGAACAAACTCATAAATGAATTTTTAGTATACATGCATCACAGTTTAGGAGCTTTATTGTATCATCCTCTATAACAAACCGTTCATAGTGATAAACATGATTATCAGTTCAGCTTTAGAGGCCCTCGTCAAATTTTTCACGAATCATAAATATCCGGGTCAGTGAATTATGTCAGATAATTTGTTTACCCTTCTGTCCTATCCCAGACTACAGCGATGGACACGCACAATGCGTTACGAAGGGAAAGCACCACAAAACATTTACGTTGGAAAGGATCATTCAGTGATATTACCTGACACCATCTTTGTTTGCCCTCCCTTCTGTCACTCTCCCCTCACTTTCTTTACATTCTTCTTCCTTTCTTCATAACGTTCTTTCTTCTTTTTCTCTCCTACCTTCTCTCCTCTTTCTTTCTTTCTTTCTTTCTTTCTTTCTTTCTTTCTTTCTTTCTTTCTTTCCTTTCCTTTCTCTCTGAAATACCATGTAGTGTCTTCTTTCATTCATATCAACTTTTTTGGTGTCAGAATATAACCAAAAGTCTGTCAACCAGACCTTTTAGTAAAGGAAAATGAATTTGACATGAACCATTGTTCAAGGCAGTTACCCCTTCCCTCCCGCCTCCCTCTCCATCCCGTCTTCCTGGGTTCTGCATCGATTGCAGCCTTGTATGAGCCATCCCCTTATCTCTATACCACAGTATTTGAGAGCTTGCCCATTAACGATGCGATCTCTTTCCCATCGTAATTATTACATTAGTGCATCAGAATTGACTGCACCTTTAGGTTGCAGGAGCCTAATTGGTCCAAAAAACTGGACTATCCGAGTCGTTAGTAGCAGAGTATAAAATCTGTCCTTTGGACAGATTGTGTAGAAATAATCATATAACATGAAACCACACCGCAAAAGTGGTGAAATTCAGTTTTGAATTTGTAAAAAAAAAATTGTTGCAGGCAGTGTTTCCCAATGGCTTCAGCGGATTTCATTTGTGCGGACCTGTGATCTGCAAAAGAAGGCCAAATTTTTAACCCCTTTTCATGTAATTTAAAATTGTGAAAAATCTAACCGAAGGATCCCCACCGTAAACATTAAATAATTTGAGCACAGTGATGGCACCAGACCTGCAGACTAGTCTTGGCCATCTCGGAAAATTCCTGTGGTTAGAGAGAAAATTTTTATTAAATGGCTCAAAGAAGCTTTTACAATTTGGCTCCTGCAACCTCAAGTAGCGTTCCACACGCAGAGTAAATGTAATTTCTATGATAGTAACAGATCTCATCGCCATTGCCAAGCTCTCAGTTATCTCCTACGATGCGCGAATGTCTTTTCTGTTATGACATAAGGCAGAGTTCGTTGATGGTATCGATTGTTACTACTTGTATCAGCTTCATGAGCTTAATGTATATCCTAGTCAACACCCAACGCTTATAGGACTCTTTTAAGTATCAGTAAAGTAGGCGCTTTGTGCTTTCTGCCACAGCACCAAGAGTGGAAATGTTTCTCTGTCACTACTGAACCTAAGACATTTCCTAGGAACTGTTTATGGAAATTTCTCATTCGGGAGGGGTATAGCGTTCACTTGATTTGTTACAAATCGATCGTGGACTCGGGGGAAGGAGGGCCATGAGGTGGGAACTATCAGAAAATAACAGCAAGCAAAGTTATTACAATGGTGGCACGAAAGGAAAATGCGGAG
>JAWQUT010000209.1:1262546-1270046 GCA_033807755.1 Ellobium chinense
TTTCCCTTTCCCATCGGCGTTATTGCTTATTTAGGAACCAGAGAGAGAATGTGCTCCCGTCGTACTATCATTTTGATAACGTCGTTTATTAATTAGTTAACTGATCATTTGAACTTTGCAGTGACACCAGAAAGAGCAAGTGTTAAACGGAAAGGGCAACGATAAGAAGGAGAAACTCACAATCCAGGGCTGGCTATGCACTATTTGGATAAATGTCTTTCTTGGCTAAGTAAAACTATTATTAGGCGATATTGAATTCACCAGCTTGTTTGGCAAATGGAATTTCGCTTAACTGTCCTAAACCTGATAAAAAACATACAGGCGGCAACTTCTCTGTCGTTCATTCGGAAAGTCCTTGTTTGATCAGACAATTCAAAAGTGATGTGTCTCAAACTTTTTCTTTAATCTTGATAAAAATAACAAACACTGCTGCTGCTGCAACTAGTACTCCTATTTCCACTGCTACCACTATTACTACTGCTGCTACGAAGACTACAACTACTGCTATTACTATTACGACCTCTACTACTACTACTGCTACTACTACTACTATTACTACTACTACTACTACTATTACTACTACTACTTCTACAACTACCTCTACTACTACTACTGCTGCTACTACTACTATTTATTGCAGTTGTTACTGCTAGTACGATTACTACTACTAGTACTACTGCTATTACTACTACTACCACTACAACTACTACCGCTACTTCGATAACTGCGGCTGCTGCTACTGCTACTGCTACTAGTACTACTACTACTTCTACTACTACTACTACTACTACTACTACTACTACTGCTACTGCTACTACTACTGTTAATAATGATAATAATAATAATACTGAGCAATAAACTTGTAAGTATCTGGCATCTGTGATATTAACCGAAGTCGTTGCCAAACCGTTAGTGGAATGGCCTTAAAATCAGAAATGTTTTAGAATGTGTTTGACCCAGCCCGGAATGAGACCAGTTTTTCCGTGCCCGGTTCAAAAAACGGAACCAGCCAGTCGCGAATATTTCTACATTATTTATTATTCTTGTATTCCATTTGAGAACATTTCTCCACTGGAACCCGGTCGCCATTGACAGCAGTTCGATCAGACTTTGTTCATCTCGCTTACTGGAAACAATGCTTCAGGCAATCTGCCTATCCTGGGAGAATCCTGGATGAAAAAAAAGCGTTGTGTTTTTCCCTTTTCAAAGAGCTGAGGCTGTGATCAATAACAGCGCACAATCCTGACCTTTGGGAATATTTAAAGCATTTTCCTTCTATTTGCTCTTTTATATTAGCTTGACACTACTACATATCAGGCCTTCCATTTAGTCTAGTTCAATTTTGCTTTGTTTTATTTACAATATCACCACCGCAAGAGATGATAATGGTTACATAGAAGACATGCCTCACCGTTCACAAGGGCAACAAATTTGCTTCACCTTTGAACTTTTTATCTAACCCTCCCCCTATTATCCCCCCCCTCCCCCCACATCCCAGTCCACTGTTCTTTTATCTGTCTACCCAATAACACTTCTTGATTGGATTGAAAGTGACCTCCCGACCTTTTCCCGCCATCTTCATTACCCCTTCTCTTCCAAGAAAAATATTAACCATGAATGGTTTAAACAGATAAGTACTGTGATCTACTTTGTAAGTTATCGACACATTAACGTCATAGGCAATTTATGGCTTATATATGAGAGCAGCAGTAGACTTTTCCAGTTTCAAGAGTTTGATTATTGTGAGCATTCTTAGATCTGCATTCTTTATAAGGATCGTCGTTTATGTCAGTACTGTATATCTATACTGTAATACATTAACTCATTGTAGAGCTCGTTTTTGCTGCGCGCCGTGGCAAAGACATCGTGTAGTAGAGTGTTGTAACGTCCGAATATTTCGAACTCAGATTGGCCCGCCAGAATCTACTGGTCCCTCTCTTATTTGAACTTTATCATTTAATATAGAAAAAAAAATATAATTCTGTTTTCAGATTTGTACAGAATATGTATGGGAGCATTATTATAATAATGGATTTTATACATAGGCGACCTACACAACGGTAACCTATAGTCTATAGGACAATTCCAAAAGAATGACATCTCAGTTACACTAATTTCTAAAAAATCTCTGACTTTACAGCAAACACTTTCGGTTTATATTTAAATAACACATTAACCCTTGTTAGAAACAACCAAAACTAACTGCAGTAAAGTCAAAGTTTTTCAGACATTAGTGTAGCTGACATGGCATTCTGCTGGGATAGCCCTCTATCTGTTTGTATTTTATTATAATACCGGCTTCTTTCTGCTGGTACATCATAGACAGCATTAAAAAAAAAGCCCGTTAAATCTGGCCCCCAAAATTGCACTGAAATATTAATCAAGCTAACCGTATAAATAGGCAAGCGGGAAAAATAGTGGTGACTCACCCGTAATGGGAATCAACGATCGATCAAAGAAAAAAAAACCCATACAGCACACTGTCAAGTGAATGGACGGCACAAAAAATGTCGCGAATTTATTTAGTCCAATCCAGTCATCCTATGCGTGCTGCGTCATCAGATTCTGAGCTCTGCTATGAGCAAGAAAGAATAAGAACTGCTATCAAGAAGTGCTGGAGTAGATACACTCACTCACAGCAAATGACAGAGGTTCACTCTTCCACCACCTTCGAATCGTCAACAATTGATTAATTTTTCATTCTGGCCAATCGCATTCAAGGGTAGATTCAATGCGCGTGCCGTAGCGTGGAATGACCAGCGCGAGGTGGCCAGATTTATTGGTTTTTGTAAGCCAGTTCCATGTCTCCTAAACACACCCAATAATAATATAATTATTCCAAATTCATGTTGATTTGCTGTCAGGCAAATTCTGGATGCCAGCGAGTTCTAATACCAGTAGAACAAGAAAATACAAATATGGAAAAGTTTACCCATCTTTCTGATGATGCATGTAGAGCTAGTAGTTTAAAGAACTCATTTGATATAATTATGGTGAAGTCTTAGATCCCTGTCTCTCCACTTAGCATCAAATTTAGAAAAGAATTTTGTGAGCTCATTGCTTCTCTTAAAATCAGAAACATGTATTTTGTTTGCAAAATAACATTAAAATAATTGTCTAGACAGTAACCTGTGTGGAAGATCTCCTCTGTTTATATCAAGTAAAGCACCATTACAGAGTGCCATCCGGCAATGCGCGATGCTTTTAGCCTCGATCTGATCGTGGCACGGAGGTCGCAATATATCGATCACCATGGTCTGCTGTAGTCATGGCAACACAAAACAGCGTGGGGGTTAGCGACTAAATGCGCATAGTTTGATGCCAACGAGGGCCCAAAATAGGGTGCCGGTGTAAGGACACTGCATTTTGACACCTCGTTCATATGACTTTACTTTTCTGCTAAATGAGTTTGTGCTGCATGGTTGCGAAACTCCGTTCACAAGTAATATATTTGAGGATTAACGAAGGTGGAAGTGCTGGAAGGCGAAGAAGAGGGGATGCTCTTGGATCTTGCTGAAGTCTCTAGGTGGCAGAGTAAATAAATGAAAAGGAAGTTAGGCGGGGCAGATTTTGATTGCTATCTTTGTCTTGTTCTTTATGCTCGCACTGTACATGTAGTTACGCTCTTGTATGAGTGTTCAGAGAGGTGCCATCTCGAAACAGGTAGGGAAGCAAAATCGATAACTGAGTCCCAACATGTTAGTTACACGTTAATTAAGGTATTGTCCTCCGGCTCGAAGCAAAGTGTGACTCATATTAGGGTTTGATTCTGTCACGTGACCTAAGTGCACGTGATTATTGCTACGCAAGCCGGAACCAAAAATAATTATGAGAATGGTCTGGGTAGCGCCTGGATCTTATACAGCACTGAGGCGGGATGTTTAGCTGTGTAGCATGAACATGACATCAGTTGAAAAAGAAACCTTACTGTTTTTATTGACTGATTCTTTGGCTTTGTCTAACAATGGAACAATAGGCACATTATCTGTAGCCAAGTAACAAAAGGAGGGAAAGGAGAAGAGAAGAAGACGAAGAAAAAGACAAAGGAAACAGGAGAAACGGATGAGAAGCGGAAATGTTGCTCAAGCAAGCGTTTACTGAGTGTTAAATGCATTAGTTTCCTTTCATGACTGCACAGAACAATCTCGGGTGATTGAAAAGGACATCAATATGTGCGCAGTATGCGTCATTACGAATCAAAAGAGCAGGCCCTCAACTTTCGACACCCCGTCTTACCCTCAAACACTGGGAATTTGCTGGGTGAGAATTAAAGACGATGATCACCTTTATTCTTCTTTCAGCAAGATCTTAACAGAGATAAACTTTATGTTCAGTGTCAATAAGAAAGATATAATTAGTCTTAAGGAATTAGTCTCATGAAATAAACTTTGGTTATAAAATATATGCCTAATGATCTGGGGATATGGTAAACGCTGACAAGAATAGTGGTGGGACGATAAATGTGGACAGGTAGTCTAAAAAGTAAAGGAAGCATAACTATTATCCGCATTTCTTGCTGCCGCAGGATATCTGGAAAGGAATAAAGAAAGGAAGGGAGTGGGACTGTCTCAGATCATCCTGGCCCGCTGCGAAGTAATTTTTTTTTTTTTTTTTTGTAAACAAAATTATTTCCAAATCTTTCCCCACCCCCACCCCCAACGCGTAAATCTGACTTAGTCTAAACTGCGCTACATTCATGAGCAGTGAATGACCCAGTCTCGTCTGGTATGGTGAAGACACAGATCTTGTCAGGGAAATTTCGGTAATACGAAATCATGTCCCAGAGATTGTCGCTCTGTCATCGAAACTCTTCGGGACTCTGGTGAGTAAAATAACCAGCGAGAAGTTCTTTTTTTGGTTTCCATCATTACTGTCGGCCCAGAAAGGACTAATTCAATTTGCGCTAGAGAAAGGGGTGTTTTAGATTTAGATAAAAAGGCCAGAAAAAGCAAAGTTTTTTCCTTTTTTTGGGGGGGGGTGGGGTGGNNNNGGGAGTGGGTTGGGGGCGGAGAGGCAGGGGTGATATGGAAGATGTGATCACAATTACAAGCAACCCTATTACACTGCCTAATATTTGAATTTATTCCTGTCGTCTTTTGAGCAATGCTGTCTGAATCATGGACCATTCTGCATTAGGTGGAACTAGATGCTTCAAGGATAGGCGTTTCATGACTACTGTATCATAAGGTAGGAGATGATCTCCGAGGCGCTTAAAAGTAGATAAAACCAAAGCTATTGGATCTTTTGAACCTGGGACTAAGATTTGACAAAACGTAACTTTGGCCAAATCATTTCAATGACCATATTACCTCAAATAACTTAAATGTAAAAAGCCCACTTGTGGCGGGGCGGCGTTTGTAGCAGTCTTGCGGGGGGAAAAGCATAGCCATCTGAACGCAGACTACCTATTCTTTGATTTGGAAGGGTTGGATCAATGGGGAGGTGAATATGACGGGTGGAGTTTGGGAGTGAGCCCAAAGCTGACCATCGGCCTTCACTGTGAGTGTGCAAATTGCTCCTTAGAGACCGGATCAGCGCGGGCTTAAGACCAGGGTCACGATAGTGTGATACAAACAACAAGGCATTTTCCTTCGTGAAGTAAGGATCTATCTTAAAATACTAGCATGCTTACATAAACACAAACTTGCAAGCTTCACTGGAACTGAGTGATCATTCAGTAACAACTTGCCTAGGCGCTGTTGAAAATTTATGATTTGTTCTTTAATNAGGAGAAAAGGTGTGGGGGGGGAGGGGGGAAGGAAGGGAGTAGTGATACGCTAGGGCGTCAAAAAACAGCAAAAAAAACCCACCCCAAAATATGCCAGATTATTTGGCTCCGTGGGTTTTCTGGTGTCACACGCATAACATATTTTCTCACAGAGATGCCCTTTGGGGCAACGTTTCCCATCGAACAAGAGGTTTGAAACATCTCACAGTATTTACTGGGACCTTGTGCATTTTATGTAATATAGAGTGGGCTACACTCCATACAGGACCACCAAGATGGAACTACGCAAATGCACGGCTAGAAACATAATGTCAAATTATTTCCTATTCTTGTCGACACCTGAAATATCTAATAAATAATAAATTCCCAAATGACCCAGCCCATGGAAGACCGTCTCGGCGCAACGCGAGTATAGGCTAAAGTTATGTCAGGATCATTTTCACATGGATTAGTTGTCTTAACACAGCCAATTAAATAAATGGTTTTGAAAGCTGGCAACACCCTCACACAACAGAGCTGAGGCACAGTAACTGTCTGAACAATTCTTTGGTATGACCCAAAGTGGAATCGAGCTCAACTCGAGCTCTCTGTTGACTGCGAAAGTCATTATTCTGAGCCCACTCTTGAGCAACAGTGTCGTCTCCAAACTAAAACACATATACTGTATAGCATAGGAACCTCTGTAGTTGGAACTTTCCAAATTTGGTCATTATAACCATGCACCATTGTTTTCGCACTGCGAGATTTAAACCAAGGGTGTAATTCCGTTTGAATACGCTTTCTTTTTGTGCTGAAAAAAAAAAGCTCCTTGAGAAAAATTGAGGACGGGCGAACTTTGTGTTATTTTCTTGGTTGTCATGGTCAAATGGTCTACCCCGCCTAGTATCTGATAGTAACTGACATCTCGCTGACACTTGGGATGGTCCAGACAAAAATACTAGGGCCTTGATTATTTTCCCTGCCAAGGTAGAGATATATTTTTACAGCGTTCTTTCATTTATTAGTATATAGGGCTGCATTTGCGTTTTATTTGCTGTATTTCTACTAAATAGGCATCGTCGCTAATTATCAATACAAAACACCGCGATGCTTGACCGTTACCTACATGAACCTGCAGTCGCGTTGGTGAAATACCGTATAACCTCGGCAAAAAACTGAGAGAGGCCTGCTATAGGCAACAGTTTCGAACCCACGACCGTGTTTGCCGCTCAGTCTGTGGATGCTGTGATGTCTAGGCTCAAGAACCAAATAAACACTTATTTCAGCTTGGTTCACAGATACGTCAACTGTCAAATCACACTGATCATACAAAATCTCGTACCGGGGGTGAAGCAGTTATGACTTGACAGCCAGATTTTTCACTTTTCAAGGCTCTTTATAATTGGCTATTTTTGTAATAATAGAGAAGAAGAGGAAGACTGTGATTTAGAATTTCTCCGTTAAAACCGGGTTCCTGCTATAACCAAAGCTTATATCCACTGTATCTGTTTATATTCTTTCTTTTCCTTCCTTATTTCTCTCCTGGCTATGACACGGTAGCAATAACTAAAAATGGGGTAGGCTTTGAATATTTTTGAGTAAGCTGGAGTAGAAGAGGTGTAACATCAAAGGACGTCTCACTATTTCTAGATGGATGTGTGGGGAAAACTGGTCGAGGAGGGTGGTAGGGTAAGGCAGGTTTCTTTATCATCCTGTTGAATTCCTTCTCTTAGACATGACCTCCGACCTTTCTCCCAACTATGCTACCGTTCTCATTTGCGAGCATAATTTCC
>JAWQUT010000209.1:1273991-1286031 GCA_033807755.1 Ellobium chinense
CACACACACACACACACACACACACACACACACACACACACACACACACACACACACACACACACACACAAACACAGAGTTCGCATTATTGTCAATCGGGATCTCACATTCATACATAAGACTACAATGTGTGGAAACCTTGAATTTGCTAGAGGAACATGACTGTTTTAGACTCTGCTTTCTATGGAAATAATACATGTGAGCAGTCGGGAAGTGTGTTAGGGTCACGGGTGAACACTAGGTTCGCACTTGAAGGTTAGGGGCCGATTCAGGTAATAGGTATTTAAGAATTAAATTGCTGTGAAGTTAGCGTTCTTGTGGTGTAGTGGTAACACGTATAGACTCGCAAGCTGAGAGACTCTGGTTCGATCCCCGGCAGGGACAGAAATTTTCTAGCGTAGTTTTTTTTTCGGCCCTTCTTCTCAAAATTCACAGTAATTTGGTAAAATCCCTGGTAACACACTTCCTTAAAATAATATGTAACATCTGAAAAAAAAATTATCAGACTAAGCTCACCTTCCTCTTCCTTAAATATAAGAGAAAGAATACTATAATTATGCCTTTCCGCCCGGTTACACTCATGTAATGTATTCTGACGAGGGTACCCTTGCAGTAGGCCTACTCGTACTGTCTTGAAAACAATTCTCCTTCCGTCCATCTCTTTCCTATTCTCTGTCCATTCAGCCAGTAATCCAAAATAACTCCACCTGTTTTGTTAGTAGCCACATAATTACCCCAGTCACTCGTCAGGATTATTTCGGATAAAATGGCTTTTCAGTCTGACTTTACTTTTCCGTTTTATAACCAAAAGAAAGATTGCAAGTATGAGTGATTGTCATCATCACCATGGTGCTAAACATGTGATCCCACCACTAATGATGTCGTTATTATTAACATCATCAATCTCATTTCCATCCATCTATCCATCCAGCGGTGCTGTTGACCAGTCCGCTCTCCCGTCCATCCGTGCAAGCGATTCAATTTAAACAGACTAATAAACACACTGACAAGATTCTGGTGTCCATAGAAAATTCCTTGTTTCTTTATTATCTTATATTTTACTTCCGGGAAAGTGAGACTTGCAGGGTGCAGGCGCAACCACACCATTACTTATGTTTTGCTTAAATCGGAAATGAGCTCTGCTGATTTGATTCATCAAAACTGTCTTTTGAGTTGTGTAACTCCCCCTGCCTCAATCCCCCCCCCCCTACTTTATACAGTGCGCAGTTAGCGACAGAAACAAACACTTTCAACATTTCAGCATTCCTAAGATTTTAAAGCGTCTAGACCTGTATACAGACACACCCTTGATCGCCTCTTTAACCTTGAGTGAGCAATGGTGAAATACTGCACAAATATATATCAAGCAACAATTTAGGCTTGGATAAATGCGATGAACCATTACAAGAATACTTATGAACACTTTGTCTACGTAAATATAATGATCAGCAGTTAAAACCTTTGATGAAAGCAGTGATGAAGGCTATGTGCAGCCAGGGTTAAGGATGTTCTGCTAACACCTTTCAATGAGATCTGCATCCAAAATATTTCAAGATCCATTTTTAATGAGCCGTTAATAAAGTTGAAAAGTGTAATATTAACGCAGTTACAGAAAGTCTATATACAATAACACGGCAGCTGGGAACTCCTGACCTGTTATTCAAAATTTAAACCGGTTATGGCGTGGCTGAACGGTTGAGGCGTTGGACTCAAGATCTAAAGGTCGTGGGTTCGATTCCCGTCCACGGTCATGTTGTATGTGCCTTGGGAAAGCATTTCATTCACATTTTCGTCAATCCACCCGTCTGTAAAATGGGTAACTGGCTATAGGCAGTGGAAGATAATGTCAGAATGTTAGTGATCAGCGCCTTAAACGGCAGGGGCATTGTATGCTCCTCCTGGAGCTGAGAAAGTCCTAGAGTAATCAGGCCTGCTGGGTTAATAATAATGTGAAGTCGCTTAGCGGGCATGAGCCTGCATACGAGACTAATAAACGCATTATTATTATTATTTTATTATTATTATTATTAGCATTGTATGTCGGAAAAGGATATAATAATTATAGATAGAGGTATTTTGGATGGACGGTCAGACTACGCCATGGAAAGTATTTTGCCGGAGAACCAGACGGCACGATTTAGATATATACGATAAAAGCCAGCAAAGTACTTTCCGTTAATCTAACAACAAGTAAAGAAAAAAAAATGGTGAGAAGTGAGTCTTTCTTCGTATTTTGAGTCACGTGATATCACGTGACATCTCTAGGCTAGAGAGCCGGTTGCCGGAATAAATGAGTTTTGGTACAGATTTAATGATGACAACGTTGCCGGTGGATAGGGGAGGTAATCTGGAAAAAAAAAGTTTGTCTCCATTTAAAATACAATCGAGCAAGAATCCGTAAAGTGTAATCAAGATGTCCAACCAAACTACTCTCTTAAGAAAAAATACAAACATTGCAACAAGTTAAGACAGAAAGTTCGCTGTGACACCGCGGAGAGTCATGGCTCCATCGACCTTGAGACATATCCCAGTGATGAAGCTGGCCTGTTCGCTTGCCAAGAATGCCACAGCCTGTGCCTGTTCCTCCACTGTGCTGGCACGCCCGTGTAATGGGTGAGCCTTCGCTATATCCTCGCATGCTTTTAGAGCTTCAGGACCCAGTCTTTCCAGGATTGGGGTCATCACTATAGTCGGGTTGATCGCGTTCACGCGAATTCCTGAGGAAAGAAAATAATGTTCGTTGAATCATTAAAGGTGCTGTCTAAGTGACCATTTTTTCGCTCGAGAACAATTCTGCTGACACCCTTATGAAACAGTAACATACCATCTATTTGACTGTGCAGTCAAGAAAAATATGAGGACACGCTACTTCCCGGAGAGGACAAACATTGAAAACACCTTACATGCTGATAGCCTACAGTTACAAAAGACCAGCACCTGTTTATACTATAGCATCAGGCCAAAGGGCTCAAGCTCTAGTGGCTGCTGGATCGGGAAAGCTGTAAGATGCTGTTTACACGGTCATTTTCTTGAAATTAACTCCCTTGAATCCGCTCGGTGACATTCCAGTTTTAAAGCGCTAGAAAAATATTGTTCGTAATATCACAAAGAATGTTCATGCATAAGCTCAGATATCTGCGGTTGATGGTGTGTTCTCAACTGCCTCTCAGATTCACAAAGCCAAATAGCAGAAAATGGGCAAAGCGTGCGTGAAGATCTACCATCCTTTAATTTAAATGAAATGACCCACGTACTGAAGGGGGTGGCATTAACTGTGGAATGCCTGGACAGAATCCTAGATTTTATCACATAACATGTAGTTCTAGTAAACGAATGCCTGGACAGAATCCCAGATTTCATCACATAACATGTAGTTCTAGTAAACGAATGCCTGGACAGAATCCCAGATTTCATCAAATAACATGTAGTTCTAGTAAATGAATGCCTGAACAGAATCCCAGATTTCATCAAATAACATGTAGTTCTAGTATATGAATGCCTGAACAGAATCCCGGATTTCATTACATGACATGTAGTTCTAGTAACTGAATGAATGTGTGGACTGAATCATTGTGCACGTAGATTAAATATTTGTTTAGAGTTTCGAAATCATAGAATGAGGGAATGAAATTTGTCATTTTTCTTATATTAATTCCTTTGAATTCCCTAGGTGGCGCTCCAGATGTTTAGGTACAATTCATGTTTTTCACTATTTCTCCATTGACAACTTAAAACTTAATAACAAATATATTTCAGCAGTTCGTGTAACAAAATTCAACTCCAGGCTTTCCAGAGACACTTAGCCTTATTAAGCGAAATTTTGCACCTCACATTTGTCGGAGAACAGCAACTCAAACCTTTAAAATTATTATGCATAATGGGCCATAAATGCAACCACTAGCTGGCGTTGAGAACTTGCGATGTGGAGTAAATTGTTATTGACTCCGTTAATTTTAAGACGTTGCCAGTGTTATAGTTTCATGGGGATATCACCTTGAAAGTGGTAGAAAATTATTTCCAATATGTCTTGACGCTAGTCAAATTGAGACTTAAGTTGCATTTGGACTAAATGAAGTTACAGATGTGGTATGAAAGCTTAATGTACGCGTTGTCATATGGTGAAAGAAGTTTTAATCTAGCATTGTTATGGTCCGAGATTATTAATTTGAAGTGGCAAGGGGTCAAATGAAAAAAATGCTAAAAAATTGATTAAAGAATTATTTTTCACAAAAAAATAATCGATCGCCCCTTACCAAAAACTCAATTAAATTTGTCTGCAATTATTAACAATTCGCCGATACACCCAATACTTTTCTGTAGAGAATGATTTTATTGTCGTTTTCTGCAAGAAACTAAAATTCGATATTCGGTAAACCCAGTCACCTTTAGAGCCCCGTATCTCAATTCTCAGTCTAGCGACATAATCCTCATGTTGCCAGGCTTCAAGGCATATTACAACGAACGTTCATGCGCGCGCATTGAGATAATGGAAAATGCTGGGTTTTTGTTGTTATTTTTTTGTCTCGGTGTAACCGGGTGGAAAGGCATTTAGTATTCTATATGTGAGCAATCGGGAAGTGTGTTAGGGTCACGAATGAGCACTAGGATCGCAAGTGGAAATTTGGGAATATATTAAGGCAGTATGTATTTAAGAATTAAATTGCTGTGAAGTTAGCGTCTCTGTAGTGTGGTGGTAACACGTTCAGACTTGCAAGCTGAGAGACCCTGGTTCGATCCCCGGCAGGGACAGGAAATTATCTAGTGTAGGTTTTTTGGGCCTATCTTTTCAAAATCGATCCTTCTCAGTAATTTGGCAAAATCCCTGGTGACCCACTTTCCGAAAAATGATATGTAACATCTGAAAAATTATCAGACTGAACTCACATTCCTCCCCATTAATAATAAAATGAATACTAAAAGAATGAAAATTATATGCCTTGCCACCTGGTTACATTTGGCGACGTTGGCAGGATGTCTCATTGGGGCCTTTGGGATGCAGTGACGAGAGTAGAGGATTCTTTAACCCATAGGCAGAGACATAAGACAAAGTGGGAGATAGTATTCTAAGAACTGAGATGACCATATAGGAATGGCCTTAGGTTCATTGTGGATAGTATGCCGATGGAGTTGAGATATCATATAAGAATGACCTCGTACTCATCGAGAAATGTCAGTTGTCATGAGGACACGACATGGATAAGCAGGGGGAAGTGTGAGCAGTCGGGAAGTGTGTTAGGGTCACGGGTGAGCACTAGGCTCGCACGTGGAAGTTAGAGAACATATTCAGGCAGTGGGTATATTTACGAATTCAATTGCTGTGAAGTTAGCGTCCCTGTAGTGTAATGGTAACACGTTTACACTTGCAAGCTGAGAGACCCTGGTTCGATTCCCGGCAGGGACAGGAAATTTCTAGTGTAGGTTTTTTCGGCCCAAAATTCACAGTAATTTGGCAAAATGCCTGGCGGCACACTTCTCTAAAATAAGATATAACATCTCAAAAATTATCAGATCGAGCTCATTATTCCCCCCCCCCCCCCCCCCNCCCACCTTAAGAGGGGGAATGCCACCCGGTTACATATTATAACATTAAGGGGGAGGAATGTGAGCTGATAATTTTTCAGATGTTACACATTAGCTTGGGAAGTGTGTCACTAGGGATCTTATTATTGTGCAGGATTGATGTTGAAAAGATAGGTCGCAAGAAACTAAAACTAGAAAATTTCCGTTCCTACCGAGAATCCAACCCAAGGTCTCTCAGCTTGCAAGGCTGAACGTGCTACATCTACACCACAGGGACGCTAACTTCACAGCAATTTAATTCTTAAATACCTACTGTTAGAATGATAACATGTTTCCTAACTTTCACGTGTGAGCTTAATGTTCTCCCGTGACACACTTACCAGTTGCTCACACTGGGACACTTTACGAAAAGTCTTTTGTATTCTACTTTGAATCATTTTAATTATGAGATATGTCAACATGTTATCCATTTTAACACATAATGTTACTGACAGTGTTACAACCGGTTCTTAGATTTACAAAACCACATGGTCTGAAGACCTTTTCGTCCTGAGCGTGGTTCGAACGTTAGCATTCTTTGCATTTGAGCAAAATGACCCGTTACTGATTGAATCAACTGAGTCATTGGCGTTGTGGATGAAATCATGGACTGCGGGAGCTAACATAATGGATGTGTTGACTGACTCGTTGGGTCCGTGAACTGAATCACTGAGAGCAAGCGCACTACAGTCAATCAAGGCAAACACACTACAGTTTTAATGCAGACTGAATCTTGAGAAAGTCAAAGCATCAGAGCTCCTTTAGAGGGCACATGAATCGGGAGAGGGAGATTCAACTCGCGAGAGAGAACAGAAATAAATGCTTATCTACTCCACTCCGTTTCATTATGGAAAATAGCGAGCAGGAGGGCGGACGGACGAACGAACGGACGAACAGAACAGGCGGATCCATTGCTCGACAGTCCGACAGTCCGACAGACAGGACGATAGATAGGCTGGCAGGCTGTCATGCGGATTAGTAGGAAGACAGGCAAGTGAGCAGGCAGCCAGGAAGGCAGACAATCATATGTAAAGAGATACATTTACTTGAAATCAGAGAATGAAAATACAATCAATGAATAGCGTGATCAGTTTGTCTTCTTTGACCAATGCAGCCATCTAGGTCTAGTAAACCTAGATGGGCACATGGTGATTGAGAAAAGTCTGACAATTTTTCGAACAACATGAAGTAGAAAAATAAAACTATGATTGTGGCTTCAAAAAAGGAATGGAGAGGAAGTGCAAAATATAATTGGCCAAAAAAAAAGGGGCATAAAAAGGAGGACTATTCCGTCATGATTTGTCATTTAGGCAAGAGACTTTAGAGGGTATAAACAAGACTAATACAAACTGCATCCTCAGGTATACATGTAATTGCTCACCTCTTGGTGCCAATGCAAGAGCCAGGCATCTAGTCATGTGATCCATAGCTGCCTTGCTGATTGCATAGCTCAGTGGGCCCAATCCTGCCAGCATGCTAGAGATAGAGGAAGTGCTGACGATGCATCCTTTGACCTTTTCAAGGTGCGGAATGGCCTTCTGAATGAGGAAATACACAGATTTCAGGTTTGTGTTCATTATAGCATCAAAATTCTCTTCTGTGTCTTGGTCAATCACAAAAATCTTCGAAGCTATTCCATGATTGCACACCAAGACATCTAACCGTCCAAACTGCTTGACAGTATCTTCCACGATCTTATCGCGGACTTCCTTGTCGTTTACATCTCCACATACCGTGATGTATCTGGTGTCTTCCCCAGCTCCACCTCCGGCCTGCTGGCATTTCTTTATGGCCTCTTGTAATCTTTCTTCATCACGTCCACACAGAGTGACCATTGCTCCACGCTTGGCGAAGAGAACTGCAATTGCTTCTCCTATGCCCGAGTTCGAACCTGTCACAATGACTGACTTTCCTGTGAAATCTTTGGCCATCTCAGTAATAGTTTTGATTAAAAAATCAGGGCCACAGCTCCTATCAGTAATACTATGAGTATCTGGATGTAATGAGGAAAGTCGAATGATCTGGCGTCTCTACTGCTGTGTTATTCGTCCTCTTCAGTCAAACTTTAGCCTGGATATTATAAAGCAAATTAACCTACTTGTTATAGTCGTAATGTTTGACAAGGCTACACACTGCAGCGTGAGTCCAGGGCTTGAGTTGTTAAGTAAATACATCATATTAATAAGACGATTTCCCCGACAAAACACATTACATCCAGTCACACCATACCAAAGACCGTTTTCTTTCATCTGCCACGATAAAACGGCGATTGCAGCCTAATTCTCTTTTCAGTTCTTTTGATTTGTTGCATGCGACCTAAGAACTTTACTGACCTTACAAATCCTTAATATCATAGCGAAACATCTTCAGAAATACCGATTACGATGCAATTCTTTTGTTCGTTGACAAAACTAGGTCAAATAAATGCACAAGGATAGATGTTTACTAAAATGACCTTGTAAGAAGAAAAAAAAACAAACTAAAAGTTCTTGTCTTAACTATTGAGGAGTCGTCTCACCTGATAAAGTCTGATATCAACTTATGATTGCAAGTAAAACTCACTCACATAATTGCATGATGTTTTAAATGTTTTAGGCCTGGTCAGAGGGTGTGAACAAAACACGTACGTGAATACTGACACTATAAAACCATTAATCACAAAAGAAAGCCTTACTGGTGGCTTATCGGCCTTAGTGCCTGGTCGTTGTCAAATAATACATATATTTATGTTGTAAGACTAAGTAATGGACTTTAAGAAGAAAAAAAATATCAAACTTGTTTTAAAAAAATATGAATTCAATAGTTTAAAGTTTGGGATAGGCAGCTAATATCACAGACTGTAATGTGAATGAGAGGAAAGAAATTCAATACTTCTTATAAAATGTTTTGAGACCACCCCCTTAATTTTCTTTGCCAAGTATAGACATTGTCAGTACTACTTACAATTATTGACACTGCATCGAGGCAACAACAACAACAAAAAAAAGTTAACTCAGTCAACTAGACAAACCAAATACTGTAAACCACAGTTTCGTTGTAACATTTTTCTGCTGCAATGCTGTTTATCTTTTATATAGGATATAACAAAAATGTTCAATATAAATGAGTCCAGGTTTCTTTTTTTGTTGACATGTTTTTTATAAGGCCCGTATCATCTGAAAGCCAGATTAAAATTTCCAGGGGATTCAGTGCGGTAGATGCGAAATTATCGCCGTCCAGAGAGGGACAGACCTGCGAAAACGCACTATAAATATTACTTACTTTCTTTCCAGTAACTTGCACAATAATTTTACACCTCCTATCTCATACAAGGTGAATGATGCATAAACATATTATTGCGTGAAACCTCTGCCACTTTCATTATCCATACATCTCGGTGTACTTACACTAAAATCAAATAATATGAGTGTATTTTCAAAGGGAACAATGTTCCTCCATTGTAATTTTGCTCAGGCCTTAAGAAATTCCTGTGCATGTGTAATTGTACGTATATACTGTACAATGACTACGTTTAATCGCAACTCCTCAAGGCGATGAACGGAGTTGGACATAAAAGAAGAAAAGATTATCCAGCGATTTTTTATAATCAAAATAAAATTCTGTTAACTGAATTGTTTTGTAATTATGAGGAAACTGTGAGGAAATATCTTAGAGTTGACTGTACGACATTTACATCGTAAGGTCCAGACGTGTAGTCTCCATCCCACTGATTTCGCCCGCCGTTTGAAATAATGGGAAATACTGTGTTTTGTGCTGGGATGCTTTGTGAAAAGTCCTCTGTATTCTATTTTTATTCATCGTAATTATGAAAAATTTCAACATATCATCCATTTTAACATTTAACAATGTATTTCACAACAATGAGGCATGTATTCTGATTCGTATTGATGACATAATTGTCAGTAATAATTCATCATAGCTATCTGGGTATGGGTAGTGGCAATGTCTGCAGTTTAGCCAACGGAAAAAAGAAAACGAAAATAAATCCACTGCACTTCTGTGTGGTAACTTCCTGGTCATAACATTATTTGAAATCCGAGATATTTTAATGGTCTTTGTAAATAATTTTTGAAGTATTCCAAATTATGCCTATGTTGATCGCGCTGCTCTTCTCGGAGATATGTTTGCTTCTGCCTTAGAATGCATAAAGAAGGTACGAGACCATACTTCCACGATTTTGACTTTTTATGACTAGACTAGTGCCAAATCTTTGCTTGGCGACTTCTAGTATACGAAGGACGAACTGACCTTTATCAATGAAAAAATCCGTCATTATTGACGTTCAACATGTGAACCAAAGTTTAAAAGAAAAGGAAGAAACAAAACAAAACATGAGTCGGAGGTAAAGAATTAGAAAACTGGAATTAGAATCTACTGGGTTTCAAAATAATACTTCTTCATAACCAGAATTCTACACAGAGGATGCATCTGATATATTTCGTTTCATAAGTTCTGATGTATAAAATTAAGCATACATACATCAGTCAAAGTATGCGATGATCTGTTTGCGAAAAAAAAATAGCGGCGAACGCTCTTGATTTAAATTGTTGTTTACTATGTCAGTTATGCAAACACGGCTTGGATAATAGCTGTGACCTTTCTCGGTGAGGTTTGACAGATTATTACCGACAGTTAAATTATTATTAATAATGTATATGACATTGCAACGTGATGTAATTATCATAATGGCACAGTGTCGGAATCAAATTTGGCGAGGACCCAAGCTGTAGAAAGTGTGGATGCGTCTTCTTTAAAACGCACACATAAGATGCATGCCAAAACGGGTCTCACAAAATTGAAGACATGAAATGCCTTGTTTAATGACAATATGTCTACAATGAAAAATACAAATTACATCAAATGAGTGACCTATAGTGTGCTTGGCAATGTGCATTTCGGGTTGTTTTTTTTATTGTGCATGTTTGCAATTACCATGATGCTTTCAGTGCCAAAGAAGTGGATTGAATGTTCAACCTATCCAGAAATATTATTGCTTGTTTCATGGGTATGGAATTACTTAACCTAAAGTGACTATATATTAATGGAAAAAAAAACAAAAAACAACAGGATTAGAATGTTACAAGCAAGAACAAATCTCAGAAGTTTATGAAGCCCCTGTCGATTGTGAGATTATAACTTATTTAGCTTATACGTAAATCCGACACTGTTATGGTAACATGAATCCTGGCAAGACACAAGTGTTCTGGTGACTTCTAAATGGCAGTGTTGTAAGTGGAGAATTTCCTGAAAGTATTTTCCAGAATTAGGTCATTCTTGGGGAACAGAAGCTCATGTACATTCGATCACTCGTTGGCGGGTAGCTCCTCTTCTACTCTATTATACACAACAAATCATCACTCGCAAACAGTCTGAAGCCCAAAGGCATCCACGAGTAGTGTTAAAATTTCCATAAATCTACACGCCTATGGAAGTACGGAAGACAAACGAGGTCAGTTAGGAAGTCAGATGACATGACCCATTGGCGGAAGTGGAATGAGGTCCTGAGTGTTAGCTAAGGCTTGCGTCATCTTGATGCCAGGGTTGCCAGACTTGGCACTTTTGGAGTCAAATGCCAGACATTTGTCTCTTTTGGAAAAAAACCAAAAAAAAAACAAAACCACCTTAGCTTTCAAATAATGGATTTGCTCTTTGACCCTTTTTGGCTTCAACAGAATTTAGATTAAAACTGACAAATTTCTATGAAAAAAAAAATACTTCCACTGCTCTCAAAATGACATTTGATATGATCAGGCTTCTGTGATCATACTTGCCCGATGAACAGAAGCAAAGAATGACATGTGTTTCCATTTAACAATAATTTTGTATTATGTTGCTGTAATGTATGTAGAAATGTTTACGAACTATTCTACCCACGTATATCCAGTACACACACAGTTCATAGAAAATTTTTCGGAAATCAAATCCTGACTCCAGTAGGCCCATTCCAGACATGGTTTTGCTCTATTTTGGCGCGTTTTGGTATGCGATTTGGCTTCCACTCGATAAAAAGTATGACCTATCATAGGTCTAGACTAGATCAGCAATCTAAGTTTAGAGCTAGACACTAGATAATTTGAGACTGTGTGTTTCGGCAAGGTGAATTCAGTGAAGCCACTAGCAAACGCGGCTGTTGCTTTGAAAGCAGCCAATGTTGCCTGCAAGCACTCTTTTAGATTCTCATGAAGAAGAAGAAGAAGAAGAAGAAGAAGAAGAAGAAGAGGAAGAAGAAGAAGAAGAAGAAGAAGAAGAAGAAGAAGAAGAAGAAGAAGAACAACAACAACAACAACAACAACAACAACAACAACAACAACAACACAACGCTCAAATATGAACAGACACGAAAGTGAAATCTAATGTTCCTAGCGGTGGAAGTAAAGCTGGTCATTAACACTGTCATCAAAACTTTCCATCGGCGACACCGTCATAATCAATTTTTATCATTTTGCTGCTACCGTTGGGTTAGTCTAGTTGTTATTGTTTG
>JAWQUT010000209.1:1332414-1343849 GCA_033807755.1 Ellobium chinense
ACACACACACACACACACACACATACATATATATATATTATAAATTATATTATATAGTATATATATAATCAGAAACAGAGATCAATGAGCACTCAAGGAGTAGAAGTCATGAGTTAAGAGAAAGTGTTTGGATTGTTTCCATCCGAAAAAAACCGCAGTGAAATGTTGTATATATTAGGCGGTATTTATGGTTCTCTTATTTTCTTTTCAACATGGCAATTACATCCCACCTTCTCAACCCACCTCCAGTTTAACAAGCCTGACATGTTATTTTCACGTAACCGTTCTTAAAATTGGCAGTGCACACTCAAAAGATCAAGCTGTTAATTAATTATTATATCTAGCGCAATTTTTTTTTTGTGTACAAGTTTTAGTTTTTATGTCATACTATACCCAAGTAATGGAAAACAGGAGATATTTTGGTAGAAAGAAATAAACTTTTCTTGATAAAGACATTACTAAAATATAAATTTAAAGTGACTAGCTGCTTCAAATGGATTTCCGTTTTTATATTTTTTCCGCTTGATATTTCCATTATTCAGTTTAAATCAATACTTTATTGTATACTCGAGGACTGGTTAGACCTTTGAAAAAATATACCCGTACTCCCTCCCCCTCCTACACGGCAATTGAGTATACGTGTGTATACGCGAGCGCGTGTGCAAGTGAGTGTGTTTTTGTGTGCATCCAAGTTCTTTTATGCTCGACGCAGACAATGTCTTTCTGCTATATGGCACGAAGAAAAGATATGATGACAACAGTTTTATTGATTGCTTGCTAATGAAGTTTTACCTCCGCTATCTGCCATTCGAATATGAAAGCCTCCTCCACTTTTTGCCTGATTAAGTTGCTCTCAACACCAGCTTGTCGACGATGACGGGACAGCTCTTCCTCCATAAACTGATTGATATCCACCCCTTCGTCGAGGGTATTTCTCTTCGTACGACTGCTGTCGCTCGCGCTGAGGATGTTTTCAATCAGCGTGGATATGACATCAATGTACGTTTGTCCTGCCTGTCGAAGAAAGTATTGTATAAAGGAAAAGACTGCGAGATTTTACAAGATAGACTACTAGAAATACGTAACATTTCTAAAAACCACATAATGCCACGCTTATTCCACATTTGCACGAGTCATTTTTTGAGGTTTTGAAAAATTGAGCGCTCTCGACATATTGCACGTTGCTCAAAGCAAAACTGTGAGCTGTGATTTAGCTTGTAAAATTGGGATATAATAATAAGTCCAAACTCTACACTGTTTTAATAAGAAAAAGAAGGTGAATGGAAGATCGTAGTGATAAAAACGACTCACATCATCAAAAAAAAAAAGACTTAGGCAAATGTGGAATGAGCGTAGCGATTTTTTAAAACGACGTAATTTTCTCACTCTCATCGTCATCGCCAGAGCAGAATAGGAATGTTAATATGCACAAGTTCCATGTAATAAGATTTTCAAGAGGAATGATAGATAAAGTGCTTCACTGTGAAGTTATATTGATTATTGTCAGTATAAAGAATCAACATAAAAGTATGAGATCCTGGTAAAAACGTATACTTCAACATTGTTTTTTTGTTTGTTTTTCTGATCCAGTTGATTCGAACAGTTTTCTTTTAGAACTTTAAATCTCCCCCAAAAAAAGAGAGAGAGAAAAGTAATGTTTCGTATTATCTACCAGAGCTCGTGTATTTGAGGAATTTTAAGAAAGTAGGCAGACTGCTCACTCGTAAAAATTAGTTTTTCCCCCTAAAGCCGAGAGATCTCACAGGGATATTTACACCAGTAGTCTGTTGTAAGCTGAGCTGGGAAAATGTGAAGAGAGACAGACAGACGATTAGTCGAACACTGGACAGATGGGTGGGTGAACGAATAGGTGGCTGGATAGACAGACAGACTGGCAGACGGACGAACGGATGGATGGATGGATGGATGGATGGATGGATGGATGGATGGATGGATGGATGGATTTACCTGTGACTCTTCCAAAAAGTTATCATATTCCTCAGGTCTGAAGGTCAGGGTGGGTGGGGATATCTGATATAAAAAAGACGATGAAAAGAGAAAAGTTGCTAAATTGTTATAATTATACTAGATCTACAGTAAATTTATCTGTCTGTAAAGAGAATCTGCAGAAATTGAACAATAAAGGAGCAAAGGGGAACAAACAGTAGAATATGGTACACGTCAGATATTAAGTAAGACCTTATATGTAGATATTCATTTTGATATTAAAATGTCGAGAAACTGAGTGTCCTAACCCATAAAGCTCACTGTTTTAACCTAAAGAATAACCCCAATGGAAAAACGTTTCCGTGTTGAGGTGAGTAACATGAAAAGGCGTGCGCGCGCGCGCGCGCGTGTGTGTGTGTGTGTGTGTGTGTGTGTGTGTGTGTGTGTGTGTGTAAGAGAGAGTATGAGCTTGCATGTGTAGTCACTAGTGGGTGCGTGTGCGTGCCATCGTGTGTATGTATGTGTGATGTACCTAGAGAGAAGGTTTTGGGGGGGGGGGGGGAGGGGGAAGGAATGGAAGCATGGCTCTTATAAACTAAACTGGTGTATTGAATAGATCAAGGAATGATAGTAATATTTTCACTTACTATATTTTGAATAGCTACCTCAGACTTTTCACATTCCTACATCCCATTCCTCTTGTATCTTTACAGTAACGTAACAGTGAATAAAGACTATTTCAGAATATTGCAGTCATGCTCTGATGTAGACTTGGTGAGGCCGTAAGATAAAAGCTTCTCACTGAGAGAATGACGCTTGGCAGGACTTACCCTGGTGATGTAGGAGTAGATGGAGCCATCAAACTTGGGGATATGCCGCATGTTGAAGAATGGCGTCACTCCAACTTTGTCCTGTATCCTTCGTAAGAAGATATCAAAGGACCAGGTAAAGGTCAAGGTCGATGAAGGGGTGAGGCCATCCAAGACTGTCTCCAGGTCCTGATATACTGGATACGGATGAGACAACTGACAATTTAGCTTACATAATGATGTGCAGACTCATAAAGTTATCAGAACATATATATGTGCTGGACAGTCAGAATATACCTGACAGACTATTATGACTGAATTTTTTATTCTTAACAGAGATGAAGAAGTTTCGGGTTATCTTCCAATTCACGTTTTTCATCCTAAGCTTATGGATTAAATTTTTACTAAAACCGATAACTTCCTTTTTAGCCCAGTGGATTGGCACGCTAATTGAAAATCTTTAGAAACACTCAAGCTTCACATGAACCAGTCTATAAAATTATATTATATCATGTCATGCAGGATGTAGACTTGGTGAGGCTGTAAGATAAAAGCTTGAAATCCCTTTGTTAAAATGTTGCGTTAAACTAGAAGGCTAGAAGTAAATGTAATGCAACGAACGTTTTTCCAGAAGTTTATGTTTGGCCGATACACAGTCAAATTGGTTGTAAGGGTTAGATTAAGTACCCAAATAATCAATACCATTTAGAAGCCCCCCCCCCCCCCCCCCNCAAAAAAAAAAAGAAACAAAGGTAAGCTTATTTAGCTGCGGCTTTTTAGCCGATTTAAGCACAAACATGTTCTGTTGTGCTAACTCCTAATATCAGTGAACGAAATGCATGTAACTGTGTTATTTTTGAACTTTCTGAATCACTACCTACCAGCATCCACGTTTTCCGCAGTGTTTGACGCCATGCATGCTTTGTAAATGGTACCTGCCACTTTGGCATTACCAGACTCCGTCTGTGGATCGATGCTGGACAAGACGTCTGAATAATACAATACACGTAGGCTAGTCAGGGATTAGGTTATACACTTGTAACTTATGGATCAACAAATGAAAGCTGGTGGCTTCAAGTACTAGCGATCATTCCTTAAAAATGTTCTGTTCTGTTGATTTTCAAACACACATACTCTCCCTCTCTCCCTTTCTGCCTCTGTTTCTGTCTCTGTTTCTGTTTCTGTCTCTGTTTCTCTCTGTATCTCTGTCTCTCTGTCTCTGTCTCTGTCTCTGTCTCTCTCTCTGTCTCTCTCTCACACACACACATACACGCACACACACACACACACACACACACACACACACACACACACACACACACACACACATTGAAGTTGTGTTCCTAATAAACCTGGAAGTTAAAGAGAATTTAAACAATGCCCAGTCAGTCATTCACGAGAGCTTCTGTTTGTGTCCTGTTTCGAATGATAGGTATCGAAACTCAGAATGTCGTTTAATTTGATTTGACTTGGCCTTTTCAGCTCGATTTTCTCACATTTTACTCCTTCCAGATACATTTATGCACAACAGTTATGATCTGAGATCTCTCGGATGTATAAAATGTAAAATTTAACCTATGGTCCGTGAAAATTTGAGGCAATATATTATGTGCAACACTAAGCACTGTAAAATGTCACCATCATCGACGAGAAAATATCATGGAGAAAGAGAGAGAGAGAGAGAGAGAGAGAGAGAGAGATAGAGAGAGAGAGAGAGGGAGGCAGAGGAGGGAGGTGGGGAAAAAGTAGAGGGGACTTCGGATTTGTCTTTGACCGAGATTGGCATACTCGTGGCAAAGTCTGATTCCAACACTGGTTGATTTATGGCAAATGGTGTTTTAGGCAAAGTCGTCCTTCCTGAAGTCCATAAGTAAGAGTAGGAATCGAACACAAAACTCTGTTAAATAAAAAAATGTACCATTTTCCAAGTTTTAATTATTTGAGTCGTTTTGGTTATGTTGTCAACCGTCTGGGGTGGGGTGTGGGAGGGAGGGTTAGGAGTGACACCATTCTCCTACCATGGACCTGAGGACCCAGAATTCCCTCTTGTATGCAGTTTGTAAGGAATATTGATATGGCAGTACTGGTTGTGGGTGGCTGCTGAGGCCTACCTGTCGCTTCCTTGTACAAATCCTGGCTGACCATCTTATACAGTGGTGTTATTTCGCTAAGCGATATCGGCTTCAGGTGATCCACCTGTTGACCATCACAGGCGTACTGGTAAAAGTCATCACACGGTGATGCCGATACATTCATAGAGCTCTGGAATTAATGAAAAAAAGAAAGATAAAATACAGCAGCCATTAATAGACTAAAAGGATCCTAGCCTATGCATTACCTAAATGCAGGAGAAATTCGCCTGCACTGGGCCTAAAACCATATTTTAAACAAATTATACAGCAAAAGAGTAAGATACAGACATTTGCTGGCGCAATCGGCTCCACATAGCGCTCTCGACCTGCTACTCAAAGCAAAACAGTTAGGCAGATGCGGTTTTACTTGTAAAATTAGGATATAATATTGAGTCAAAACACTTATAAACAACTCAAATGATAAAAAAAAAAACACCTTAGGCATGTGAAATGAGTGTCGAAATTATTTTGTCAGCATTCACACTATTGCCGCCTTACCTTGACTGTGTCGGAAAGCTGCTGACATCTGTCGGTGCTACAAGTGCTCTCGACAAACTGAGCCAGAGGATTCGTTGTTGATTCTGGTTTTAGTGTAGTAGTTGGTGGTGGTGGTGGTGATGGTGGTGGCATAGTTGTTGTTGTTGTCGTTTCCCTTGTAGTGGTAGTTAATGATGATGGAACCCTTTTTGTGGTCTTGATGATTTCATTTAGACTAACATTTGTGAGGATGTTAATGTGACCAGGTTCTGCTGCGCTTGCTGTTGTTGTTGCTGTTGTCAAATGTTTCGTAGTAGTTTCCTTCCCAAGCAATAGAAATTTTGGCTCCGCTGTTGTTGGTGTAGTCAGTGATTTTCTGGAAGATAGCGTCGAAGGCGTGGTCTTTGTTGTAGTTGTTACTGTTGTTATTGTTTTTGTTGTTCTTCTTGTTGTCGTTGTTGATGTTTTTGGTGTTGTTGCTACTGTTTTCGATGGTGTTGTGGCGGAAGCTTGTCCTCCAAGGATCTTAAAAATGGTTTCGGTTGCTTCAGGTGTTCTTGAAGTGGTTGAGGACAATGATGATGATGATGTTAGCAACTCATCAGTCGAGTTATATCCACTAGAAGTCCCATTCCCATTATCTTCCTCCTGAGCCAAGGTCGTACTTTCGCCTACCTCGCCAGGACTGGCAGTGTACGTGGGCCCACTGGGCAGGCCTCCTACAGGCTACAGTGTAGTACAAAACAAGAGAGTATGCAAAGAAGTGGGCTGAGAGCATTAACGATGGGAACTATTATCATCGGAAAAAGTACATTCGTAGAAAAGTGCTGAATGCATCCATTGTAGCGTGTGTAAGATATAATTTTGGTGACACAAACCTATGCTTTATTTTACTGCTTGCTTCACGAAGTATTTTCAATCTCCTGTATATTATGAGTACATACCAGGTTTGAAGACATAGACCGGTGATCTATTACAATAATGCTCCTACATATCATACTTCATGCATGCATGGCTCTGTCCATCACTTTATGACAATATTACACACAAGCACAGGCACACTCTCACACCCACACCTACACTCACCCACCCACCCNACACACACACACACACACACACACACACACACACACACACACACACACACACCGTCCAGCTTACCGAACTACTTGCATTGTCTTCTTTGTTGTTGACAACGCCAATAGCCAGCAGAACCACAACAACAGCCAGGAGTAGCACTATTATCCCAATAAAACACAGTCCAGCTAGGAGCATCTTTTCCTTCTTTGTCCAGCCCTTTTCTTGTGGAACAGGCAAAGAGTTTGGATCGCCAGCGGGCAGACTGTTCTGAAGAGTTGTAGGTTGTGATGATCTGTACCCCGAAAGAAGTGTTGACAGAAAGTCGTTCATATTCACAAGAGTGTTGCTTCGACTGGTGGCTGGGAGATCAAGGTAAGGAATGTGAACGCCATTTTCTTTCCTTCCCGGGAGCGGGGATTTGGGAGTTGGCAGAGGTCGCTCGTGGAGTCTGTGTGTCCGGAGTTCGTCCATTGTCAGGTCAGAGCCAGCTTTTTCTGGTATCCGTTCAAGCTGTGGGACTCCATAGCGAGCAGATCGTGGTGTGCGGGCCGTGTACGGAGGGAGATCAGTTACACTGGATCGAGGAGTGGGATTGGAGGCTAGGTCTGAGAATGACACCTCTGGTGCGCTGGCAGTGAAGTCAGGCCATGATGATGATGACCTTGACCGACTTGACCTTGATTTGTGAGGCGACCTTGGCGTGAACTGCGGGTCTTGGGATCTTGGTGTGAGGATATCTCTCACCGAACTGGCTGTTCTAGGAGAGTTGTTGAAGGTCTCCTCCACCACCTGGCTAATTTCATGGTTGTAGCCCGTAAAATCAAGGTTGAACTTTTGATACAGAATGCTCAGGTCACCCGGCAGTGCTCGCTTCATACTGATTTGGCTGGTCGAACGATAGTTTCAGTCCGAGCAAAATTTAACGGGCGCATTTGAGTACTGACAGTCAGTGCATCTGTTCAGTTAAATAGATAAATGTAAAAAATACAAATTCACTAATATTATCGTGAGACTTATATATAATATAGATGACAAGTAATTGTATAACCTATAGACAGTTTGTTCAAGAGGTCGGCATTACACAGAGAAAAGTATTTCCAAGCATTTCTTTGTGGGGGTATCACAATGATCACCGTCACTGATATGGGTATCATATTTAGGCTCGTGAATATAGATTGGTCTCCCCGCATTAAGAAGACTAGCCAGTATATTTAAAGGCAGATTAACTTCAAACTTAGTGGCTCCTGTCGTATTTAATGCTTACTGTAGTATTTTTCTTTAGTTAAATGAAGCTGAAAGTACTTTGCTTCAGGATCTTTTTATGTTTCATTGTTAAATTTCATCGGAGCAAAATTAGTTTTCTTAAATCCATTTGCCTGATGAGTAACTTTTGCATAATCTTTGAGCAGCATATTTACTCCAGTTGTTAAAAAGAAAACATCTCGTCGACAGGCCTAACATTTCTTGTGGCAAAGATAATGAAAGCACAAGGTACTTTCATCAACCTTAACAATTCCCACAATCACAAGTTAATAGCATATGCATATTATTGTAAAATATTTCCTTACAAATCAGGAGGGAAATATTGTCCTACACTTCTGAAGAAGTTCGTTCAGTCTATGTTTGAAGGACAAAGCACATGTTTTGTTATTTTTTCTGACGCCAACTCACTATTACGTTTGTTCACAAACCAACACATAGGAACACTCGGGCGGTGTATAACACTGGTAGTTTCGAGCCACATAAAAAAGGGTATGGATCTAGAAACCCCTGCTGCTCCACATAGGAAAGCAAACATTTTAAATTATTTATTAGACTGCGTGTGCACGTTGCCTAATCTTCCGTCTAATTTATTATTCAGCAGTAAGATCAATGACTTGAAAACATTTTTTTTCAATTAAATTTATTTCATCGAACTCAGTTACACAGTAACATATGGGTAGTCAACACACAAAAAAAAACAACAAAAACAAAAACAAAAAAATACGCATTATTTTCAGGACATTATTTCGAGAACTGACAAAGTTGGTCGAAGCTTTTTCTGTTTAGCCCTCCCAAAGTATAATACATTTTGCCATAAATCCCATAACGTTTTTATCACCAGCACGTTAAGAATGTCTTGGCAGGTCAATGATAAAGCACTAGTAGTGACATAACTGATCTTCCTGCCTACCGACCTCGAAAAGAACAGGGGAAATTGGAATGAGAAAGTCTGAACACCATGATGAGAGGAAATGCCTCATTACAGTCATGTGGTAAGAAAAAACTGAATAAAATGATGTGTTTTAATGTCAGAAGAGGAAATAATTGGGTCTGCAATCGCTCTTCAATTATTGAGTTGGTCCAACCACGATTACTTACAGCCTTGAGTCATAGATAGGATTAATATCCGAGAGGATCATTTCGTTTCAGCATTGTCCACCATGAAGAATCAAAACTACATTCGACCTTATATTTGAATTAGATGATACTTGTTATACATACTTATTTTGCTTGCTGGTCACGAGAAATGGCTCATTACAGAATCCGAGTGTGCGAATTACAATTTGCTTTTGCAAAGCTTTTTCTCTTTATATTTGCTTTTGCCCTTGTAAATGTAGTACAGTTGATTATTCGTATGCTAAAAATGAGAGACTAATATCATTTTGTATGAAAGAAGGCCACTCTGGAAACGATCGTACCTTGAGCTATATGGCTGCCTTAGAGGGACTTCATCTTATTTGCAAGGGCGTGCGTTGTTAGAGAAAGGGACCATTCTCTATTGTAGGCTTACAATAAAATCACTATTTACTTAATGTGAAGACACCGGTAAAGCCAATACAAGGCTATTATGTGACATAGAGAACCAATATCGCACAACCGAAACCTAAACATCGATTATTTGATGAAACACTTACCACAAAGTGGTTGAAGTTGAAATACTATCATCAGATATGTCAGCTGTAAGAAGTAGGGTAATGCCAGGGACGCTCTCCACAGTTTGCTTGTCTTACACTGACTCATATCTTGTAAACTTTGGAATTGCCGTAGAATATAGCCGCTCTCAGTCAGTATATTATATATACAAACTGACCCACTCAATACGGCCCATGTCATGCAGTTAAGAGCTCTAGGCATTCAGATTACATTCAAAGCTGGTTCCTGGTCAGCCTAGTGATTTTTCGGTTCATCGGACCATGTCCGCCGTGACTTTGTCAGTAAAGGTAACAGTTTAGGAAGCCTGGTATGTACAAAGGCGTATTCCACTTTTCGTTCAGAAAGAAAGGATGGAGCTAAGATATGGTCGTGAACACAGATAGTTATTATTCAAAGACATGAATTACATGTCTAGGCCTACTTATTAGTGATATTCATTTCAGATCTTAATTCACACAGTCCAACGTTAAATGACAAATGCAATTAAATTATAGCAAACAATCATTTTAATATCTGCGCATTATATTTTTTCATAGTCTTTAATTTTCAGTCCAATACAGCCACATAAACGAAGCATGTGTGGTCTTAAAATTCCTAATTGCACTGAATGCTGCAAACCGTTTGAGAAGATTTAGTGATTGTGAAACTTCTTGTTAGTGATCGTAGAGAGGAGGCAAATCGAATTAGGTTTTCAAAACTTTAAAATCTGCTTTGATGCTTCACTTTCAAAAGCATCTACAATGCTAACGTAACATCTCTTCAAGGCAGTCTCATAGTCTTAAGGGCAGCCTATAGAGTTCCAGTAAAGTCCCCAACTCTCTGACCAGTATTATTCACACTTCTCTTCTTTTTTCACACCATTAATCATCCGAAAATTTTGAGACGGACAAGATTATTTATTAGACTGCCTGTGCACGTTGCCTAATCTTTCGTCTAATTTATTATTCAGCAGTAAGATCAATGACTTGAAAACATTTTTTTTCAATTAAATTTATTTAATCGAACTCAGGTTACACAGTAACATATCTACAGTGCTAACGTAACTTCTCTTCAAGGCAGTCTCCTAGTCATAAGGGCAGCCTATAGAATTCCAATAAAGTCTCCAACTCTCTGACCAGTATATTCACTCTTCTCTTCTTCTTTGACAGCATTAATCATGCGAAAATTTCGAGACGGACAAGATTTTAAAAGAAAAAAAAAGGAAAGCAAAAATTTGAATGCAGTTATACCAAAGCCTCTCATATCAAACACAAAATAATGAGTCTAGCTCATGATACCATATTATATAACTCTCATTCGTTCCCCATGTTGCTTTTCATAGACAGTAGAACGCCGCTGCCTTGCGCTGCATAAGTACTCTGTTTGATCTCTACAAAGGCGGTCCAGTGGGCCACGTCTTAATTCCACAAGGTGTGGCCTTCTAAATCGATTTCATGTAGGCTGTACACTCCGTAAAGTTGCTTGAACTGGTCCCCGTCCTTGTTGGACAGTGGCTGGGTTCTGCTATTTTTTTTATAGTATTAGCAAGGCAAGTAGATCTAGATCGCACGAGTGCAGTGTTTCTAGATACACACAGGAGCATTGCATGTATCATGCCGAGCTATTGCAAGCACTGTTAAAACTCTAGTCTCTAATCACCACCAAAAATAACGAACAAATAAATAAATAGAAATTAACGTAATAGAAAATAGAAAAAAAAACATTGCTTGAACTTCTCTTCTTTCAAGAATGACATATCAAGAAATTCAGAACTCTAGGGTCTGCATAGAAAATGGAGAGCCTACTCCATCAACGTGGTCAAAAGTCGACCAGGCTCACATTACCGGCCTAGTCTCATCTCACTGCTACAGTGTATGCCTTGCTCAAAAGTGTAAGAAGTACAGTGAAACCTCGCTATACCGCCACCCGTTATACCGCCATTCCCGCATACCGCCAGCTTTTCGTCGTGGAACGGATCTGACACCTATACAAAGTCACTAAAAATCTCGTTATACCGCCATCCGCCATCCGCCAACAGTTTAACTGTTACATTCATAACTTGAGTATAGTAAATATTGCTCGTTATACCGCCAAC
>JAWQUT010000210.1:14156-39156 GCA_033807755.1 Ellobium chinense
GGATGTGGCAAGAATCAATGGTGGTCTAAAATTTGATGAATTTGATCTGAGCTGAAAAGATATAATTATAGCAAACAACATTTCCTGTTTCTTCCGTATAGATATGAGGATGCCAATAGCACCTGGCCTAAAAATATGCAAGTTTAAATAGTCTCCATAAAATCAGAAAACTGGACATGGGGACGGGGGAGAAGGGTTTGGATTTAAATTTCAAAGGCTTAGACAGGTGTAGACTCAGAATAGGTGAGGTTTAGTCACTCAAGTATAAAATTTGTGGTAGTTGCTCGGTAGACTGAGTGAAAAGGCCTAAAATATTAAATTGTCTGCCTCACTGCCTAAGTTCTCAAAATCTAACTGGTTCAGGTGCATTTTTCTTTGTGTCAAAATTTGGTGGAAGAGCTAAACAACATGTTTGGAAAGTATTTTGAAACGGCACCCCAGGATAAGTTAATGAGAGGTGTAAAACTTAATATAGCCAACAGTGAAAAAAAAACATTGGCATCTTCATACCTATAAGTCGTAGCCATCTTCGCTTGCCCAAAGACTGACACTTTCTCTGTTAAGAAAGGGGTGTGGCTTTCCGTTTGATCCTGATCGCCCAGGAGAAAAACAAGCCAATCTTTTGGATAGGCATCCTTCATTTTACTGGTTGTCTTCAAGAAAAGACGATGTTAGTGGGTTTCAGGGTTGTTGTTGTTGTTGTCGTTGTTGTTGCTGGTGCTACTGCTGCAGTTGATGATGCTAATATCATGCCGCAACTGCAACGCAATCCTCGATAAACCTCTCCTAATGCTTCATCCTCTTTGCGATTTTTTAAAAGCTGTTGTTTTTTTATTTTGTTTCATTCCATTTTTCTTTATTTTGCCTCTCCGATCGATTTTGTAGAGACGAAAGAAGAGAAAATTCCCTGTCCGTGTTTTCTATGAATATGCAACCCGCCGCGTGACAAGGGGTCAAATGTGTTGTAAAAATGTAAAGGATGTGGGCCATTTTTCCTTGTGCGCGGTCACATATCTATATTTCATGCCTCTTTTCCCCCGGGTAATGGGAGTTTTGGGCTCGCTTGGGCAATTACAAAGTCCAAATTTGGTAAAACTCGATAGGTCAAGCCAATTAGCATAATTCATCCAAGCGGTGCTCCTGGCCTGGAGAGGGGGAAGGGGAAGGGGGAAGATAAAGAGAGAGGATGGCCTCTGGTTGTATGGTGTTTCGTTTTGGCCAGAAACTACAATTAATGTCTTTTGGTTCCTTTGATAGAAAAGAGGCTTTGTAGAGTTCACCTTACGTGGTCACCTTCCTCTCCCCTCCCCCAATTTTCCCCCGGGGTACAAGAGGAAAGGAAAAGCACAATGGAACACCCCGGAACTCTTCACTCAATTTCAATTCATTCCCAGTTCACCCGAACGCACTTTTTTTTTCAAACTTTCATACCGCAAAGAAACTTTGCAGATTGCTAATTTACCTTTTCTCGAAACGATACGGCAAAGACACTTTAAATAAAAACGTCTAAGATTTGAAATATGTTTAACCCTCTAGTGCCCAGGCATAGAAATACTGGTAGGAAAATTCTGAAAATTCACATACACACTTCAAATGCCACCCAAAATACATATAAAACATTGATTTTGAACAATGTCAATATTTAATAGGTGAAAAATTTTGGGTCAGATTTGGACCTCCGGCACTGAAACATCCGTGCCATATTTGGACCACTCCATAATGGACCCTTGAAGTTGGGTTACCAAATATGGACCAGTGGGCACTAGAGGGTTAAGTTAAAGGCTTTTATTAAACCATAAGTCAACATTCATCAATTTAAAATACAATATAATATGGACACATTACACTGCAAAACGCATACCAGTTTCTCATGGTTACACACGCGCAATAATTTTGAGGTCACTGCAGTTGGACTTAGAAGGAAGAGTGATCTATTTATCACATCATTTTTTTTTCTCCCTCTCAGGGGCCCAGTGACCTTAGCTATGGCCTGCTCTAATGCATTAAGTCACTTCCCTGGCCAGTTTAGGTTAAATTAAAGCATCACTATTTCGGGTCAGGGGTTTGAAAAGATAGGGGCTGCCAATGAGCTAACCCCTTGTTCTCTTGAAATAACCTGAGGCCTCAAGTGGATTTTCATAGGGGTGGGTCAAACGAGGAGATACAGCAAAAGACTTTTACTTCTTATGGGCTATTAAAAGTAATGAATTTTTTTATTTTTTTTTTAGATCAGATGCTTACCTCCATTACTGGTGAGTGGGAATAACAAACGAAAACTAAGGCTGGAGTGACGGCAATGGACAGTACATAGTAAACTATAGCAAAAAGATTTGGGCGTGTGTAACCTCATGCACTCAATTTCCACTTTTCTGTCCACTCAGTTTCCACTTTTCTGTCAATTTCTCATCTCCCTTACACCCAGACCTTTCGAGAATTAACACACGAAATTGATACTGTTATCAATCACTTTCTCACATCATACCTTCTGTTACGAGCACGGTCAAACTTTATCATATCACAAAGAGAGAGAGAGAGAGAGAGAGAGAGAGAGAGAGAGAGAGAGAGAGAGAGAGCAAGGGAAGAAAAGGGAAGGAAGCCTACTCTAATTTCTAAATAAGTAAACAAATCAAACTCACAAACCTGCAACTCACTCCCTCAAGCTCACACAAAACATATTATTTAATTACACTCTTAATATTTACATTACATGCTACATAAACACTTCTTTACTTTTACATCCCAACTATTCGCCGTATAGGCTACTTCAATCAGATTCTCCGCCTTGTGGCAACTACAATTCAGTAATGATTCTCCGTCTTAAGGCAACTACAAGTGAGTGATGATTCTCCGCCTTATGACAACTACAAGTCAATAACGAACCTCTGCCTTAGGGCAGCTACAATTTAGTAATGATTCTACGCCGTATGGCACATACAATAATAACGTCCGCCCGTGGGCACATACAACCAAGGCTTTAATGATTCATCTTATGGTATAAGCCTCCAGTTCGGAGACGCCGGTACGCTTGGCTCTGTTTCACAGGGCGTCCGTGTAGCTGACCCTGGCAGCCATTCTAAATGGCGTCAAAGATTACAAGGGCGATCCTCGGGAACTCTGCCATTTCGCCTGTCAACCTGTGGCCGTATGCATAATCCTTACTTTAATTAACGTATTGCGTTAACCACGGTGAACACTACTAATGTTTTGGGAGTTTCCCGTGGTTACCGCAGTGTGTTAACGAACGTATGGATTATGCATACGGCCACTCGATTGTTAATACAGTTACTGTAAGTGCTATTGCAGAGTCGCCTCACTACTTTTACTCGGTCCTTATTTACCCTGACACTCAGCCTTCTCAAATATCCCAGACATCCACTCTCTGCATGCATTTTACTTAACTTTCTACTTAGGCGAAATGAAAAAAAAAAAGGCTTATCCTGTAATAATTAAACTATGAAACATCTTAGGTCATCGGTCTACACACCTCACATGCAAATTTCCCCCCAAAAAAATCAATCAGACAGTTTTTGAGATATTGGACTGTAAAGAGGGGGCAAATGTTTCTGAACGGACTGTACTACCCAGACAAACTACTCACTCTATTTTGACGTACATCTTGCTGCTTGTGACACTTTCTATCTCCATCCCTCCAGCCATTTGAGTCGAGGTTATGTCCATGTATGGTAGGTCGGGCTTAACTACCGATCGTAAAGATTGGATGGCTCCGCTTAAAGGGAAGGAGAAGGAAGACATTAAATGTATGCATTTATATATATTATTTTTTGCGTAGAGAAATGTATTTACGCGAACAGTACATAACATTACAAATGAAATGCATAACAAAGTCATTGCTGGTCGCCAGCGGTGCAGCGCCNCCCCCCTTGCTCTACAGCTAGATACTCATTTACACCTGAGTCGAGTGGGGAAAGGAGAGTGAAATGTCTTTCTCAAGAACACTGCAATTTAAACCGCTCGGCCAGCTGGTCAGACACACAAACCTTAGACTTTGACAGTCTTCAGTTTTTGAGTATGACTCACAAACCACATGGCCGTGGTTCCTCCCTTGCTTTACCTAAAGGTATGAAGATGCCAAAAGCACCTAGCGTTAAAAAAATATGCAATTTTAATTAGTCCTTATGAGATCGGAAAACAGGCCATGGGGGGAGGGGGGGGGGAGGGCTAGATATGAGTTTCAAAGACTTAGACATGTGCAAATACATGTGTAGACTCAGAATAGGTGAGGTTTAGAAACTCAAATATAAACTATGTGGTTGTTGCTAGGTGGGTAAGGTTACCCTGTTTACTGCGTGAAAAGGCCTAAAATTTTAGGTAGCCTGATTTACTGCCTAAGTTCTCAAAATCTAATTCATTTAGGGGCATTTTTTTTTCTTTGTGTCAAAATTTGAAGGAAGAGCTAAACAATATGTGTGGAAAACATTTTGGCATGGGACCCTTGGATAAGTTAATGAGAGGTGTGAAACCTTATATTGCCTATAGTGAAAAAAATAAACCACTGGCATGTTCATACCTAAACCGTTTTCTTAATGGCTATGTTGGACCATGTAAACAACCTTGTGTTGAAATGTGCAAGGGGTGGGTCTGGCAGCAGTTAAGATGATGGCAGCAATGCAGCTTCGACAGCGTGCCCTCTTCATTATGTTCCAACCAGTGGTGCTGTCGGTGATTGACTATGGACTAGGCTTAGTCACAAAGTCTACTTTCCAGGTCGCCAGGATGGAAAGAATTCAAAATATGGGAATGAGAGCCATCCTGGAGTGCACACAAGACACACCAGCTGCTGCCATGCGATACCTGTTGGATCTACCATCCATACAAGGCAGACACAGGGAGGCACAGGTCAAGGCCATGTTTCACTTTCTCCAGGATGAGAATCTTCTTTATGAAGAACTGGCCGTAATGAAAGGTGCCAGGATTAAAAGGGGTAGGTCCTGGCTCGCCGAGGCTGAGGATACTGTGAAAACGGTTTGTGGGCTACAGCATATTAGACGATGTGAAGAATGGATGAGATGCGACGGAGACATCGCAAAATTTACACGAGTTGTCATCACCATGGGACGCGATTGTAGGAAAGAGCTGCACTAGCTGAGGTACTATGGTTGATAGCTGAGAACAGCAAGAGGCATGATGGCATCATATACACAGACGGATCAGTAAAGAGGGGTGTCAAATCAGGATGGGGCTATACGAGTCGAGTCGAGGGGAAAACCATCAAGGAAGCGAGTCAAGCATAAGATGCTGTCACAACCTCTAGCATGAAAATGGAGGAGGAAGCTGCCACTGCTGCACTTAAATGAGTCAATTCAATTCAATTCAATTCAATTCAATTTAATTCTGTTTATTAGCTCTGGCAGAGTTCTATTTCCCAGTTCCCTGGCAGTCAGCACCACGATGTTCAGAGGCGCGGCTATAGTCACTGACTCACAGAGTATGCTCTGGAGGATAGAGCTCCGCCTCCTGAAACCGGAATGGATCAGGTTTCTCCAGCAAAGTCAGCTGAAAAGCCTCGTATGAATATATACTCCCGGCCATGCTAGAGTTACAGGCAATGAAAGGGCAGACTCGCTGGCTGGAAATGCAGAGGTACGAGGAGTACTGATGTTGGGAGAGAAGGAGGATCTGACCAACCTTAGAGCCAATGGCATGGAGGAAGCTGGTGATACGGTGGAGCGGCTGCGAGCCCTCGGGATCAGACGAGGAGCTGCAGCAAAGGAGGAACTCTCGGGACAAGATAGGCGACACCGCGATCAGCATCTGACTGGCACCATCAGCAGGATAACCCTGAACCATGTCTTGAGGTGGATGACGGAGCGGCTATGGAGGTGTCCAGACTGCAGTAATGTCGACTCTTCATCCAAGTACTCCAAGTTTGTTGGCGTACCCAGAGTTGTCTGCTTTTCGGAAGCCGAGACTTCCATCATATCAATGAACCTACGACAAATACTCTGAGGATGATTGGCATTCGTTACTATTGCGATCACAATGGTAAGTTAGAAATGGATCATTCCATGTAAAATGTTACCTGAAGACCAATTTTTCAAATGCAACTTACTGTATAGCAAGTTGGTGCATCATTGTGCAGAATAGTTGGAATAGGNTTCTCTATAAAGAACTGGCCGTAGTGAAAGGTGCCAGGATTAAAATCGCCGAGGCTGAAGATACTGCGAAACCGGTTTGTGGGGCTACAGCAGATTAGACAATTTGAAGAATGGATGAGATGCGACGAGTTGTCATCACCATGGGATACGATTGTAGGAAAAAAGCTGCACTAGAGGTGAACGCTGAGGTATTATGGTTGATAGCTGAGAACACCATAAGGCATTTTGTCATCATTATACACAGACGGTTCAGTAAAGAGGGGTGTCAAATCAGGATGGGGTTTTACGGCTCGAGTAGACGGGGAAATCATCAAGGAAGCGAGGCAAGCGAGTCACAATCTCCAGCATGAAAATGGAGGAAGCTGCCACTGCTGCACTTAAATGAGTCAATTCAATTCAATTCTGTTTATTAGCTCTGGCAGAGTTCTATTTCCCAGTTCTCTGGCAGTCAGTACCACCATGTTCAGAGGCGCGGCTATAGTCACTGACTCACAGAGTATGCTCTGGAGGATAGAGCTCCACCTCCTGAAACCGGAATGGATCAGGTTTCTCCAGCAAAGTCAGCTGAAAAGCCTCGTATGGATATAATATACTCCCGGCCATGCTGGAGTTACAGGCAATGAAAGGGCAGACTCGCAGGCTGGAAATGCAGAGGTACGAGAAGTACTGATGTTGGGAGAGAAGGAAGTTCTGACCAGCCATAGAGCCAATGGCATGGATGATGGTGGTGATATGGTGGAGCGGCTGCGAGCCCTCGGGATCAGACGAGGAGCTGCAGCAAAGGAGGAAATGTCGGAACAAGATAAGCGGCACTGCAATCAGCATCTGACTGGCACCATCAGCAGGATAACCCTGAACCATGTCTTGAGGTGGAAGACGTAGCGGCTATGGAGGTGTCCAGACTGCAGTGATGTCGACTCTTCATCCAAGTACTCCAAGTTTGTTGGCGTACCCAGAGTTGTCTGCTTTTCGGAAGCCGAGACTTCCATCATATCAATGAACCTACGACAAATACTCTGAGGATGATTGGCATTCGTTACTATTGCGATCACAATGGTAAGTTAGAAATGGATCATTCCATGTAAAATGTTACCTGAAGACCAATTTTTCAAATGCAACTTACTGTATAGCAAGCTGGTGCATCATTGTGCAGAATAGTTGAAATAGTTCAAAATATTTTGAAGGAAGAGTTCACTTCCTACTTTGAAAATTAGCTTTCTTCTCTAGAATATTGTGTTACCATTGTGTCCCACCGGTTACTGAGAAAGATAGCTCTAGTGTGTTAAATTATCGTTGTTGGATAAACTTGCTCTATCCACATGTTAAGATGCATCATCTGAGTATATAAAAATATGTTTTTCTATTATCAGTCGTTGAATTTCAGAAATTTTGCTACGTTGGCTTACCATGTAAAAAAGAAGGTACTTTTTCTGTCCCATCAGTTACCAACCCTATGAGGTGTGATTATATGAGATCCAATTTATCTCTTAAGTCAAGTGATAGGTTTGTCAGTAAATTTGCCATTGCTTTTTTTTATTTGTGTAAAGAAAGCTATATATAATGGATTATAAGTAAATCTGCGAGTACTTTTTGTTTAAAATATATTGTCTAAATGCCCCGTCAGTTACCATGGTATGACCCAATTATGTTTATCAGTCGGTTCAAACGGTATCATGTTTCTCTTCTTATCTACATATTGTGTTAGTTGTTACTAAAGTTGTCCTGCCTGTGATTTATTTTTTTTCCTTGTTTTTTGTTTTCAATTTCCTTACCAAAGATGGTTGCACATTAGGCGATTTCACAGACAAACAGACAGACAGACAGACTGGCTCACTGACTGACTGACTGACTGACAGACTGACTGACTGACAGGCAGCCAGGTAAGCAGGCATGCTGGCAGGCAAGCAGACAGACACACACACACAAATACACACACATACATACACACACACACAAACACACACACACACACACACACACATACACACACATACACACACAAACACAGAGTAGCAAAAATTATTATTGTTATAAAAAGTATGATTACCATTATTATATTTATATTATTATTATTATCCCTGCTGAATATGAAGAAGGAAATGACAGAAAGACAAGCAAGAACACTTTTTGTGTAAAAGTGTACAACTGGCGTGCCATAACATTCGTTTCTTTCTTCCGTTTTTTTAAACTTCCTGTCTGTTCTTGGCCTCAACGATCACTTCCCATAGCCTCTAACCATCCTCTTTTCCCTGTGTCCAAACCTCTTGGCCTATTTTCTACCACTACCAACAAAAATCGCCATTTTTTTTTTACTTTTTTCTTTTTTTTTTCGCTTCTTTCTTTTTAGCTTTCGTTTTGTATGGTGTTACGTGTTTATTCTTTTCATATTTTTCAAATAATAATTCGTATTAGTCTGTAATTCTGTGTATCGTAAGTTCTATAAATAGACTCGTCTACCGGTTCTCCCCTCTTCTACCAAAGTAGATACACACCACCCCACTAGTTACGATCCATCCATAAAAAATCATCCATCGCACAAAGCTTTCGTTTCCGCCTACCCTTGTCTTTATATTTTATCCATCCACTGAAATTACCAGCCTATTCTTGTATAATGTAAATCCCTCGGATAAAAGGGGTGCAAAATTGGATAGGGGAGGGGTCGATGGGAGTCAGGAAAGGTTGGTTTTTTTTTTCCTAAATCTCTCCATTCCTTCTTTTCCAACATTAATTATTCCTTCGCCCTAGTTCCATCCACCCACCGCAAAAAACGTCGCTCCAAGCCGCTTTCCTTTCCAACAGACCCACCGTTCTTTGCGTGCAAGTTTTAAATCCAACCCTTTCCTCTACTCTCCACACCGATAGCATAACTCCTTCCAGTTATTAGGAAGGGGTAGTGCGAGGGAGAAGGGTGGGGTAATCTTCATCCACCCCACCCCTTTCCCACTTGACCTTCCCTTCTTTGCTATCGAATTTTACTCTCTCGTCGTCTCTCTTATCCCGTCCTATCCACTGGATTTTTTTTTCTCTCTCATGCATCTGTGGTCACTCACCAAAAATGGTTCTATCTCCCCCCGAATGTTCCTCATTCTTTTGCGGCAGCTCTTCACAAGACCCAGCTGGCAGCGTTTGGGCGACGGTTTCTGTGTGAGTGCATCTTTTTTTCCGATATGCTGGAATGGTGAGTAGAACAATTTATAGTATCTCTAACTGTTGTTGGTGCTGCTAAATTTTATGGTATTCTTGCTGATGTTGAAATTCATGTTGACGATGTCGTTGTTACACTATCTTATGGCGTGGGTGTAGTTGTTGTTTTTGTGAGGTTTTTTTTCCACTCCAGTTTGCAAAATGTCCTTTAGATAAATGACGCCATAGTAGCTTTTACAAAGTCCGATGCCAGTTTTATATATGAGTGAAATAAGCTAATGCTTACAGTATCCTAGTTCGCTGACGCCTCACAAAAACTTCAGAATATCTTTTTTAATCTTTATAATATTTTAATATTTCTTTTCGACAACTCATGTTGTAGACTATACAAAATCTAGCAAATATACTCTAGTCTACATAGGTTTAAGGTTATTGACACCCATTGTTTTTCCTTCTTTCGGCCCTATATATGTGTTATTCTGCAAATTCTGTTATGATTTCGGAAGTGTTGGTTCTTTTTTCGCTCATGGAGGTTAAAGTGCTTCTTTTGCCCAATCTTTTAAGGGGAAGAGAGAGAGAAAAAAAAGAAGGGTGGGGAGGGAAGCCTCAATACCCAAATTTTTTCACAAATCTCTTTGAAAAATAGTCAGCTCTCCTTCTGATTTGGTCCCCAATTTTTTTATCATTAGGCTAGTTTTGACCGCGTGCTGATGCATTAGCGTAAACTTTATGTTTGCAATTATAACGCTCAAAAGGTACCTGAAACTTTGAAGTTGGATGCTTTATCTAGATCACAGGTCTTTTTACATATTTCTACACTCTGAAACTAGCTGGCGGGACTCTAGAGAAGTGCCATTTTATATATTAGCGGATTTATAGGATTGTACACAAACAGTGATTTGGCCTATCAATAGTTGCCACAAACCTTAACAGGAAGAGTCTCACTAAATCTGACTCAGGTACCTGCTTGCAACTTGCAGACCATACATAAAAGTAAAAAACAAAGGGTAAGACATCAGGCATGGTACAAAACATACATTGCATGGGTTCAAGAGAAACAGTTTCACTAAATCTTGTACTAATACCATTTTGCAAATTGCAAACCATGTAAAATATGAAAAACATCGAGTAGGTTATTCACTTGAAAAGGATGGGTTTTTTACTAAATCTTGCACTGATACCATCTTGCAAAATGCAAACCATGCAAAATATGAAAAACATAGAGTAGGTTATACACTTGAAAAGGATGGGTTTTTTGCTAAATCTTGCACTGATACCATCTTGCAAACTGCAAACCATGCAAAATATGAAAAACATAGAGTAGGTTATACACTTGAAAAGGATGGGTTTTTTGCTAAATCCTGCACTGATACCATCTTGCAAACTGCAAACCATGCAAAATACGAAAAACATAGAGTAGATTATACACTTGAAAAGGATGGGTTTTTTACTAAATCTTACACTGATACCATCTTGCATATTGCAAACCATGGGCATGAAAAAAATAAAAGGGTAGGACATCACGTACTGAACAGAACACACTGCACGGGTTTAAGGGGAATAGAAGAGTGTCTCACTAACTTTTGCACTGATACTACATTGCAAATTTCAAACCATATAATATATTGAAAAAAATCAGGGTAGGACACCATGAACCGTATAAGAGTAGACACTGGCGTAAACTTTTTTGTTTTTAGTTTGGTTTTGGGGTTTTTTTTTGTAATTTAACTTTAGATACATTTTCTTCAAATAATTTTTATCTGTTTTTTGGTTAATTTTGTACAGACCTGTTTTTGTTTTTTCATGTTTATGCTCCTTCAAGAAACATTCTTTAGTATTCCTTTAGAACAATGAGTTTCCAGGTGGTCTGTAGCTTAGAGCTTCAAAGGCTTAATATGGCACTGCTGATAATTATAATGTGGTTGTTGTTGTTGTTGTTGTTGTTGTTTTTGCTGTTGTTGTTGTTGCTGGTGCTACTTCATGTGACAGTGTTGTTGTTGTTGTTGTTGTTGTTGTTGTTGTTGTTGTTGCCACTAAAAGTAATGATGGCTCTGGTGCTGTTGCTGTCGTTGTCGCTGTATATAATGCTTTTGGTGTTTTGATTCCTGATTGCTGCTGCTCTTCATGATGATGTTGTTGTTGTTGTTGTTGTTGTTGTTGTTGTTGTTGTTGTTGTTGTTGTTGTTATTATTGTCGTCGTCGCTGCTGTTGTTGTTATTGCTTTTGATGTCATATTTTATGCCGTTTTATGCACGATCATCCGGAACGCAGAGGTGCCCAATATTTTCAGACTGTTTTTTTTCCTCAAAGCGTCATTAACCGCAGAAGAGCAAGTTTAAATTTCCACTATTAAATCATATGAAATACACACACACACACACACACCCACACACACACACACCCACACACACACACACACACACACACACACACACACACACACANCACACACACACACACACACACACACACACACACACACACACACACACACACACACACACACACATACAATTTTCAATACATGGTTCCTAAATTGCAAAGAATGTGGCTCTGTTAGAAACTTGGCATACATAACAACACTTCGCAGCAAGGAGGTCCTTGTGGTAAACTGAACAATATTTTTTTTATTTGCGATATGTAGAGCTAAGGGAGCTGAAAATTTGAAAGATGCTGAAAGGCATATGTATGAGAGGCACACAAATTTGTGTCATCTTTTCTTCCGTTTCCTGTCGTACTTGTTTTTGATCGCTCCTCCTACTTCCGGTTGCAGTCGCACCGTTTGAGCTACGCATCTAGATTTACCAGTTGATAGTTGTTTTCTTTCTCTCTCTCTCTCTCTCTCTCTCTCTCTCTCTCTCTCTCTCTCTCTCTCTTCTCTCTCTCTCTCTCTCTCTCTCTCTCTCTATCTCCCCCTCTCTAAACATACAGATAATCCACATAAGGAATTCGTTCGAACTCCTAACTTTTGTCCCAATTTTCCTATTCCCGGCCACTCTGTATGAACCCCTTTGATATAAAGGGAAACGACTCCGAAACAAAGGAGAGCTAAGGGAGTTAATTATTAGATTTGTTGACGCCAGCTTCGTGTGCGCGTGTTCATGTGTGTGCATGTGAAGGGGGGAGGGGACCATGGACAAAGGGCGTAGTTACATTGGGGCTCGATACCCGTCATTATAGTTTGGTTGTGAAAGAGCCATTTTCGTATCTAATCCCAATACCGCATAACCACAATAGGCTTTCTTTTAATCGAAACTTTTTCATGCTCCCGTGAAAGTGTAATTCTTGCACGGTCGATATAAATTGTCAATGTTCTGCTATAGTGCGGTATGTTTTTCATACTGTTTGGTTCTAGATAACAATAATAATCATCGTTATCATCATCATGATTATCATCATCATAAAGTAATAATAATAATAATAAAAGTAATAATAATAATCATAAAAAGTAATAATGCTAACGTGAATGAGGTTTAAGCGATTCGAATCGATACTGCTTCCCTCTAATGCAACTTCATATTACTATTACCCTGACAGTCAAGATCACTCAAGAGCTTTCTCAGCTCCTCGGGGTAGCATCAGTAACAGTATCATTTACAGGCTCTAATTTCTAGCATTCTTACAGTATTTTTCACTGCCAATAAAACATTTTACTAAAGCATGAACTGAGGAAAATACGAAGGAAATACTTTCCCGAATATAGGCACACGGTACGCTATTCCTTCCTTCTGCCAATCAGCTTGTCGTCACTGTTCTGACATAGTGACAGGGATGGCCATTTTGGGGGTACTGAGTTATTTACATCATGTGTATCCTTACTATGACTACTTTATTTTGTATAAACAATTTTGCAACATTCTGATTAGTTTTTTTAGTTATAGCTATTGTGATTTTATGGCCATTTTGGGGGTACTGAGTTATTTACATCATGCGTATCCTTACTATGACCACTTTAATTTGTATAAACAATTTTGCAACATTCTAATTAGTTTTTTTAGTTATAGCTATTGTGATTTTCACGAACACCAGAGACTGACCAGATTTTGGTCTCACATAGTGAAAACTCTAGCGCTACCTGAAAACTAACCAGATCGATCTCCTTCACTATCTTAGAACAGCGACGATGTGTAAATTCGGTGGTGTTTCAGTTTTTCGATTTTGTTCACGAGCTTCCGGGTTTCTAAAATCATCATCAGCATAAATCCGTGAGAGAGTCCCATGGTCTTGTCCTTGACTCATGCATAAACCCAAATCTTAATTTAAATCATACAGTCTTGTGTATATATACACAGTGTACATCTGTTTGCTTGACTAACTTCATGGTTTCTTCTACTAAATGCTTGGTTTAGGGTTTAGAACAGGATATAAACAGATAAGACAATCCACTACTCTTCCCACCACTGTGGTGCGCACTGCACTTTTCCAATTCAATACATTTTACATGCAAATTTGCGCACTAGAGTGCTGAGCAGTGCATTTTTTTTCTGTTATGGATGGTGATCTTAGTAAAACGTTATCTCTAAGTATATTATTCCTTGCTTCACAACCAGATTTCACACATGTATCAAAAACACGTAAAGGCACATACTTACAGAGAGATTTGATATTTGTGTGTCTCAAGAAAAAGCTAGGTGGAACTTAGGGAAAACGCTGCTTCTCAAAGTAATAGATCGAGAATGAACCTCACAAATATAAAATGCTTCTGTAAGTACGTGCATTACTGTATCTCAGATACATGTATGAGATCTGATGCCCAAGCAACAACTGCAGTTTGAGATATATTTTTTCCTAACATCACTACCCACAGCAAAGAAAAGTGCACTGATCAACATTTTGGTGCGCAATTTTGCATGTAACATAATTATTATATATTACAAGACTAACACCCCATTTTACAATTAGGCAGGCAGGCAACGCACCCGCGGCGAAAGAATACCTAACGCACCGAAAGGCATCATAGACGAATGCATTAGGCGAATCGGGCGGATTGAAAAGATCTATCGGAGATTGTATTTCGTTGCTATACACATTCTTTTTTTTTTAAAGGATAAAAAGAAATAAAGAGGACTGATGTGTATAGTTACCTTTTGTGTATTTTTCTACGAATTTAGGTGAAAACCACATGCTTTTACGTTATGTAGTTCTCGAGAAATCTGTGATACAAATTTGGCTGAAGCTTTTTATTAATATAGATACTGAACTGGACTAGAGCAGTGCGCACCAAAGTAATGCACACTACTCTATTTAATAGAGTGCCTAGCGGTTGATAATGTCTAAGGTCTGTCCCAAAGTTACCCTTGGTTTTTTTAATTAAACTTACCTTTAAACCTGCCCCTAACTGTAAACCATGGGAGAGTTCCGGGATACTGTCTTCGAAATTTGTCGGACTTCTGAGTTCAGCTCGATTTGGATGCAACGCCATGTGCAAAAACTTGGTCCTCTATTATTATGTGTTTTTGGTCTACCGGGATAATGTCAAGTCGCATGAGTTTGCACGGCCTGAATACAAGATTGAAATTTTTAAAAATTAAGAACTTTAAATTAGATGTAAAAAAGTAGGGTTTCACAGATAAATAAAAGTATTTAATCGCGCAAATTTTCAATCTAAAAAGATCTTCTTCAGGCATAAAAATTATTCAAAGACCTAGTAATAATAATAATAATAATAATAATAAGGAGAAAAAGAAGAAGAAGAAGAAGAATTGACTATTATTCTTACTATTATTATTATTATTGTTATATTATTATTATTATTATTATTATTATTATTATTACTGTTATCATATTGCTGTTTATAAATCTCGTATCTATGTCTAGTGCCCACTCAAGCCAATTATACTTATCCTTATTATCTTGCAATAACCACACAGTTTCCATTTGAGTAGCTAAACCCCATTTATTCTGAGTCTATAAAAGTACCTGCATCTATCTAAGCCTTTGAAATTCAAATTCAACCCCATTCCTCCCCTTCCCCCAACAATCCTTCCCATGACATATCTGTTATTATAGAGAATATGGAAAAAATGCATAACCTTTCATCAGGCACTTTGGCATCTTTAAACCATTAAGATATGTTCAAAGCAAACGTATATATTTTGATATGCAGCTCTGTTGCAACTCTTTTTATAATGAAAAACAAATAAAAAAGAAAATACGACTTTACTTACCCCGGAGGGAAATTGTTTTACAATGTCATATAATGTTATACATCTCATACATAATACAAAACACAAAGAACAATACACATCATACATATAAATACATAATGTTACAAATGAAATACATAACAAAGTCATTGTTAGTCGCTAGCGATGCAGCGCCCTGGTCCGCCCAGCTCTGAAGCCAGATATTCATTTACACCTGAGTAGAGTGAGAAAATGGAAGTGAAGTGTCTTTCCCAAGGACTTTACAACTTACAGACCCAGCTCGCAAGTCAAACACATAAACCTTAGACTTGACAGTCTTTAGTTTCTGAGTACGACTCACAAACCGCACGGCCATGGAAAATTGCACGACAAAGGGTGAAATGGTGCATTAGTTATAATGTTCTTGACAACCTGAGATTTCTGTTCATTGCTTTTAATAACTTTTATGCACAAGCTGTTCGAGAGCACTCTTGGATGTATGTGTCTTTGTGTGTATAAGTGTGTGTTTGTGTGTGTGTTTGTGTGAATGTGTGTGTGTGTGTGTGTGTGTGTGTGTGTGTGTGTGTGTGTGTGTGTGTGTTAGTGTGTGAGGATATGAGTGTGTGTGTGTGTGTGTATGTGTATGTATTTTATCGTATCTTACATTACCTTACTTTACCTTACCTTACCTTACCTTATCTTATCTTATCTTATCTTATCTTATTTTATCTTATCTTATCTTATCTTATCTTATCTTATCTTATTACCCTCGCCACTTGACCAGACTGGCCTACAGCCGAGAGCAGTGCATACACCTCGTCTGTCCCCAGGATTTCAAGCTCTCGGGTTGTCACTGGTTTTTTTTTTAGAACTTTATATGTTTATTTCCATTTAAAAATGTTATAAAATATAGACATAATATAGGTACCAAAGGACAGCACATAAACAGACAAATGGACATACAACCAAACACATGGACAGATCATTTTTTTTCCAAAGGACAGACAATCTGACGGATAGACATATCAACATCCTAACAGGAGACAATTAGGTATTTTCAGCTCCATCACGTGACCTAGGAAATCTTGCTCACACGTTGGTTTGTTTACATGCTCTGCTTATGTATGATTACTCGTCACTTATCAGAATATCCCAGCAATCCCTAGATCACGTGGTGTAACTGACCCGTCTGAAAATACCTCATTTTATACCTACATAGGTCAAAGAGGTAAATACAGAGACGTTAATGCTGATGCTAATGATTTGGAGCGCTCTGTTTAGAAATTCATGTATTTTTCAACATTTTTGTTTTTAATGGGTGCTTCATGAAAAGAAAATGGTTTTGACAAATGAAGGGTTTCATGGCAAAACGCGTTATCCACCAATATGAATTTTTAGCTTATTCTACATACTTCATGTAGCAGTAGGAGTATTTAGTATACATGTATATTTCCATTCCATAGAAGGACATTTGATCTCTATTATTTAAGACTTAAATTTCGCCTTTCACATAAAAATATGCTTTGAATCTGGTCTGTTTTGCCACAACCCCCGAATGGTGTATAATGTGCTTTGCCATGAAGCCCTTCAAATAGACTACGATGTTTTGGTTTGCTTGGGGACATTTTGAATTAAACAGATTAAGTTATTTTTAATATTGGGATTTGTCTTCACATACTTCTCAATCTATCTTTTCCTTTGTATATTGATATTGTACTTTTTACATAAAAACAAGACATGAAATTCGTCACATAATTATATCATTTCGACATAAGTCACACTTCCTCTCTGCCAATGTTTACTTTAGTTTGCAAGAGCCAAATTGTAAAAGCCACTTTGAGCCATTTAATAAAAATTTCTCCTCGAATCACAGGAACGCTCTGAGTCCGAGATGGCCAAGACTAGTCTGCAGGTCTGGTGCCACCACTGTGCTCAAATTATATACTGTTTACTGTGGGGGTCCTTCTTTTAGATTTTTCACAATTTTAATTTAGATGACAAGGTGTTAAAACTTTGGCCTTCTTTTGCAGACCACAGGCCCGCACAAATGAAATCCGCTGAAGCCATTGGGCGAGACTGCCTGCAACAGTTACTTTTTTTTTTTTCACAAATTGTGGTCTGAATTTCATTATTTTTGCGGTGTGGTTTCACGTTATATGATTTCTTCTACTCAATCTGTCTAGAGGACATGATTTATCCTCTGCTATTGTTGACTCTGATAGTCCAGTTTTTTTTCTAAACAATTAGGCTCCTGCAACCTTAAACACCACCACCACCACCACCACCACCACAACAACAACAACAACAACAACAAACATCAGCAACAACAATACACAACAACAACAACAGAAATCATACTTCCAAGCTATCAACACTCCTCTGGTTGTTACCCCCACTGTGTCGCCGCCACCGAATGGCCTATCAAACCTTTTGCGGAAAGGGCGTTATGTCCCTGTGGGTGGCGAAGCTGATAAATTATGGATAGATGACTCATTACTACAATGAGTACCCGGGGAAATTATGAGTCTCGTGGGTGAGCCAATGATGTGGGCGAGAAGAGAGAGAGAGATAGAGAGAGAGAGGGAGAGAGAGAGAGAGAGAGTGAGAGAGAGAGAGCAGTGGTTTCCAACTTGCAAATATAAAAAAAATTATAGATTGTTATTTATCCCGTAGAATTTTTGTTTCCTAAGGCCATGGAGTGGTAGTGTATATCAATCATATTATAATCACGCTCAGTCCACACTTGCCTATGTTTTTTGGGTTGTTTTTATCTTTGTGGTGATTTATGTTGTTTATATTACTATGATCTTCCATTTATCGTTGATTGGTTTAACTCTACCGTCCGCTCGCTACGTTTGAATGTGGCAATAGAATATTATACGCATCTCCTTGCCCAGCGTTGGGTGCGGCGATCGAATTTAGCCGCCCTGGCAACTTTCACTTTCCGCAACAATGGTCACGGCCGGATCCAAGGCGCTTTACGCTATGACAGTTAAAACGATGTAGAGTTTTGAATTGTTATCATAATCCGAAATTCATAAAAACCACATTTGTCTCATTGTTTTGCTTTGCGCAACAGGCTGATATCGCTAAATTTCTCAAAACTTCAAAACTTTGACCTAGGCAACTGAAGAGCGTTTTTTTCCAAAATTCAGTATATGCACTTTCGTTGCAAAATAAATTGATAATGTATTCAGAGATACCTTTTTGTGATAATTCGATTAAAACCTAGACTAATTGAATTTAAAATCTGTACTCCTTCAGATTTTACGTCATTTAACAGTTTGTTTTGTTTTTTTTCAGTTTCAGTTTTTGTTTATTATAGACATAATATGCCAATACTGAACATCAATATACATTGAAAAATATTTATAAATTACCCATTCGCACCTCATTTCGTTCCATTGTCTGTCGCACATCAGTCTTTCCATTACTATAAATCGTGCCAGCCATCCGCGTTCACAACTCGACTACCAACCACGTCCATTCTCACACAGCTACCAAATGCTCTTTCTTTCTTTCTATCTCCGTTTATTCACGAGCTATTCATCCGCACACGTTTTAATGCTTCCTAAGTATTTACAATACACATCAGTTCATGTTACAGACATTCACCAGAAGATGTTTATAAGGCTTGTCTCTGATGATTGTGTAAAATTTTATACAAATTTTTAAAATAAAAATATATGTGTGAAAAACAATTACCTAAATGTTATTTCCCTTTATTTCAAAAGTATTCAAAGACAACTTACCAAATTTGGAAAAAAAAAAAAACACTCTTCAGTTATAGAATTGGTGTAATGATATATAGACTATATATTAAGTCTTAGAGCCAATCCAAATAAGGCTTATATAGCTCAACAAGTGTGAGCAGTCAGGAAGTGTATTAGGGTCACGGGTGAGCACTAGGCTCGCACGCGGAAACTAAGGAACATATTCAGGCAGGAGATATTTAAGAATTAAATTGCTGTGAAGTTAGCGTCCCTGTAGGATAGTGGTAACACGTTCAGACTTGCAACCTGAGAGACCCTGGTTCGATTCCCGGCAGGGGCAGGAAATTTTCTAGCGTAGGTTTTTTCGGCCTTTCTTCTCAAAATTGATCATTCCCTTTAATTTGGTAAAATCCCTGGTGGCACACTTTCCTAGATAAGGTATAACAACATCTAAAAAATTATCAGACTAAGCTCACATCCCCCCCCCCTTAATAAGTAATGAATACTTCATGCCCAGCTACCCGGTCACACTAGAAATTAAGATATCGAGTTTTGGGGCTATCCCCTCTCTTTTCATTAATGTCCTTTTTCTCTCTCTCTCCTCATCTCTCTCCACCTCCTCTACTTCTCCTCTAGCTCTCTCTGTTCCTCCTCCTCTAGATCTCTCTCCATGTTCTTTTTATTTCTTCCATTTGTCCCTAATTTCTTCCTCTCTCTGCTTCTCTCCAGCATCACATTTCTCCTCCTCTCTTTGCGATTTTTTTTAACTTTGCTCTTCTTGCTTCTACACAAATTCTCCATCTGTCCTTTCCTATTTCAATCAATTTCTTTCCCTCATCGATCACAGGCTATGTGAGTCTTTGATCAACTTCATATCTTATAGTAACCCTTCTGTTTCTCATTCCTTTGTGCGTTTCTTTCTTCCTTCCTTCCCTCCTTCCTTCCTTCCCTCCTTCCTTCCTTCCTTCCTTCCTTCCTTCCTTCCTTCCTTCCTTTTCCTTCCTTCCCTTCCTTCCTTCCCTTCCTATATCTCTCCCTCTTATTTTTAACTGTCTTTTTCTCTGTCATTTCTATTTGTCAAGGTCTCTCTCTCTCTCTCTCTCTCTCTCTCTCTCTCTCTCTCTCTTCTCTCTCTCTCTCTCTCTCTCTCTCTCTCTCTCTCTCTCTTTATATCTATCTCTCTATTGTTTTCTCTATCTCTATCTATCTGTGTTGATTTCTCTCTCTCCCCTCTCCCCCTCCCTTCCTTTCGTTTACCTGTCAGACCCACTCCTCTCTCTCTCTCTCTCTCTCTCTCTGATCAGCCACCACCACACAAAAACCGGAAATTAAAGCCACCAAGAGAAAGGTCCAAAATCCGTTCTAGTGACTCCTGGCGACCACTGGTGTGTGAGCGAAAATGCGCGCGTAAGGGACCGTCAATTTGTTGAGAGTAGATTTGGATAGAAGGAAAGAATGAACGAAAGTGAGTAGAGAGTAGTAGAGGAGCACTGTCCAGCTTAAGAATCCAAGTTCATGATTTGGATGTTAGGATAAGATAAGATAAGATAAGATAAGATAAGATAAGATAAGATAAGATAAAATAAGATAAAATAAGATAAGGTAAGATAAGATAAGATACGTTTATTTACCCACAAGGGAAATGTGTCTTTGTTACAGTGATTATAATGGATATGTTTACAGAAATACATTTTTTAAAAAAAATACTCACTCGTGCAGATACTCCCATGTATACATGGACTTGCACACACTGTCTTTTTCTCTCTATCTCTCTCTCTCACCCACCCACACCACACACACACACACACGCACACACACACACACACACACACACACACACACACACACAAACACACACACACACACACACACACACACACTGAAAACACACGCATACACACATTTCTCTTTACTTGCCTTCCCAAACACACAAATACACATCGTGCACCTATGCACGCATTTGAGACAGACAGGTTCGACATTTTTATCACCATGGATCTACAAAGCCCTTTTAGGATCGTTAAGGTTACAAAGGTGCAAATCGTTTTGCTTTAATTATAGTACTTAATATTGTCGACGACTATCATTCATGTCCTCCTAATGACCGTTAGACATTCATACTAAACAGTAATGAAGATATTTATCTAAGCTAGAAAAAAAAACAACTCAAATGACTTTTAACTGCCTATGGCAAATAAAGGTTTTTGCTGTGTCTCTTCGACTGACCCCCCCCCCCCCCCCNCCCGGAAAACTCCAGTTGGGGCTACAGGCTATATCCTGAGAGCAAAGGTTAGCTCATTGCCAGGCCCTATCTGATTCCAAGGCCTGACACGAACCAATCATGCTTTAGTTTAACCTAAACTGGCCAGAGAAGTGACAAAAATGCATTCGAAGAAGCCACAGCTGGGAGGGAGAAAAAAAACAAAACAAAACAAAACTTGAATAATGGCTTACCCCTAGCACTAAGTCCAGCCCAAGTGATTTTATAGTTATATGTAAGCTTAATGCCACTCTTAAAACAAAAGACGATCCTGTAAATAAACACAAGAACATGTAGCTAATGTTGGTGTTGTTTTTTTTTATCGTTGTTGGCTATCTAAGGTTTTACATCTCTCATTAACTTATCGAGGGATCCCAAGCCAAAGTACTTTCCACACATGTTGTTAAGACTTTCTTCCAAATTTTGACACCAAGAAGAAATGCCCCCTAAACCAATTACATTCTGAGAACTCAGGCAGTGAAGCAGGCTACCTAATATTTTAGGCCTTTTCACTCTGTAAACAAGGTAACCATATCCACTTAACAACAACCACAAATTTTATACCTGAGTGGCTAAACTTCCCCTATTCTGAGTCTACACATGTATTTGCACCTATCTAAGCTTTTGAAATTCAAATCCAACCCCTTTCCCCTCTCCCCATGACTAGTTTTATAATTTTTATACAGACCATTTAAAATTGCACATGTTTATGCCAGGTGCTATTGGCATCTTCATACCTCTAGACTATATAATAACGGCTTATGGATAGTTAGTGGTGGATTTTTTTCACTTTATGTGTGTGGTGGGAGAGGGGAGAGAAGGGGGGAGCTAAGACTATATGTGAACAGTATGCTTTCAGTAAATGTCCTATCTACATCGATAAGTATGTAATTATAGAAATGCTCACACCGATAAATAAATTAAGTAGATATACAAATACGGACTGGAAAATAATCACTCAGTAATCAAAAAGGTGAGTGGAGCTTTTATTTAATACCTTTAAAGAATTACTTAAATAGTGCCCTCATCAACAGAATAGGTGTAAGAAGTCTAAATTTAAAATAAATCGATGAATAATTGATGGAGCAAGTGAGAAGAACAAAAAAAAAAAGTACCACCTACAATGATAATTATTATCATAAGACAATAGAATTTAAAAAAAAAAAAAAAAATCCTCCCCGGCGGGGAATCGAACCCCGGTCTCCCGCGTGACAGGCGGGGATACTTACCACTATACTACCGAGGACACGATAGACAAAGCTACATTTCGTGACACATCACGGCAAGACCTCAATTCGTGTTCGTCGGCTGTCACTCGTACCGTGTAGTGTAAGTTTTAATGATGGTTCCTCGGATAGTTTTTTGGCGGTTTTTGTGATCTCCTAGAGCGGTTGACCTGTTCGGAAACTTCCAAATGTTCCAAAAAACCTTTCTCTAGACTAGATGAGTAAAAGCGGGGACGAGATTTTAAATGAGTATGTGCGCTCAGGTACATGCTAACACAATAACTGAGAGCTTGAGCATTAACGACGGGAGCTCTTTTCATCGTATTGGTACATTGGCGTTGAATGCACTTTTAGTAACGTTCAACATGCTGAGTTAATGTAATTCTTACACTGGTCTGAGATCGCATCGTTAATGCGCAAGCTCTCAAATAATAAAATTCCCTACTGGTACTTATGTAGGCCTAGTTCGTGGGCAAGTGTAGTATCTGTTATTTCTATACGTATTGCACTTTTATTCTAGAATGTGAAATTTTTGTTATATTATAATACAATACAGTATAGTTCATTTTCCCGGACAGGTCTAGATCTAGTAGATTTGTGCTTTGCCATTATGAAGAGAAATAATTTATGAGAATTTGAGACACTAAAGTGCTGTGCGTATTATTAAGTTGTCTCCCTTGCGATTTCTATGGTAGTTAAATTTGCCAAGTGCTTACCAAAGATTCGCATAATGACAAATCCTCTGCTAAGAAACATTCAATTTTGTTAAAACTGTAGAACACTATAGACCTCTTATCTGATCTGTATATCCAGGGCTGCTATGGGCAGGGGGGGAGCACGGGAGCCAGTGTGGAGGGGTCAAGGGGCCCCCAAAGAAAGGAAATAAAAGAAGAAGAGAAAAAAAAATAACTTAAGCTAAAATTTTGTCTGATGGGTAGGGGGTGGAGTGGGTGGGGTGGAGTGGGTGGGGGGAGAGGAGGAGGCTAGATGAAGTAGTTAGGGATTGCACAGCTCTGGATACAACAGCCACTGAATATTCGCACTTTCCCTTGAAGGGGGAGCACTACTTTTATCAAGAGACTGTAATGCACATGTACATGACTTGGTGTGCAACTTATCCCCATGAGTGCACTCGATTTCTATACAAAATTGCACACCAAAGTGCTGAATGGTGCATTCTTCTCCCTCAAGGGTGATGATCTTAGAACAGGTGTCAGTAGTTATGACACCAGTTGTTCGACACCAGAATTCACCCACGTCTGTTAGATACCTTTATTCGTGAAGGCTTTTTTTTTTAAATTATTTTTTGTCTTGACGCAGAATTATCTGAAACTATCAACACCCTTTGATGTTAAATGGAATAACTGTTTATCTAGACAGGAAATCGGGAAAAGCCTTCATAGGATCATGCATAAAGGTGTCTAAGAGACGTGGGTGAAATCTGGTGTCAGACAACTAGTGCCATCGTACCTGACAGTTGTCCTAAAACTGTCACCCTTGAGAGAGAAAAATGCACCACTCAGCACTTTGGTGTGCAAGTTTGCATTATAATCCAGTGCATTCATAGTGATAATTTGCACACCCTGTTTATGCGCATTACAACCTCTGGAAAAGGGTAGTACTTTCCCTCAAAAGCTTTTTTCTTCACATGTTCTAAAGAAACTGCCATAAAGTGGGGTGGACTGTATTATCCCCTATCAAGAACACGCGGTGGTGGGCCGATACCTGAAGTTTAAGTATCGCGATACTCAGCCTCAGCGAAAGTATCGATTCTATTTTGATTCTAATATTTAGTATCGATATTTTCAGTGTTTTTGAATACTTTTAATACTTCGGATGGATCGGATATTTTCGATACTTCTTGATACCAAAAATAGAATTTGCTCTGGGGAGACACACTTGCTGATTCGGCACGAATTAGAGGATGAGGATCGAAATTATTGTCGATCCTTTCGATACCTTTTGATATCGCTAGGTTTTTAAATGAGAAGCTTCAGAACTAGTCTAGTAAAGAGGATATATGAGTATCGAAATAAAGTTGAGATACTTTCGATATTGCCGATATTTTCTATATATTTTTCGGATGCTGAACCAAAATTTTGAAGTATTGAGATATCGATACTCAGGAACGATACAGCCCTCGAATAAGAATCTGCGGTTACGTGTTTGAAACTCGGTAGTCTGCGCATGCGCTTGTTTCACGGCCAGCCCAAAGCCAGCTCACCCACCCCTCATCTATNCCATAAGAGTTTATTGGGGGGAACCTCTGTCTTTCTCAACCCAAACCGTCTCAATCTTCTTTCAAAGTAGGCGTTAGCGTTTGCTGTGATATTTTTTTTGTTTTTTGAAGAAATAAAGTGATAGTCTAATTCAGGATAACAAACAAAGAAAGAAAAGAAAAATGGGCAGCATGAAA
>JAWQUT010000210.1:54477-66426 GCA_033807755.1 Ellobium chinense
ACACACACACACACACACACACACACACACACACACACACATACACACACACACATACACACAGACACACACACACACACATACATGCAGACACACACACAAACACACACACACACACACACACACACACACACACACACACTCAGATGCACACGTCTACGCACACACACACATGCACACGTCTACATATTCATACACACACACACACGTACACACCCACACATACAAACATATACACATAATACCCACACACACACACACACACACACACAAACACACACACACACACACACACACACACACACATGTCGTATTGTTTCCTGAGTTAAGTAGATTACACATTCGTTTGTGTCCGGTCCGATAGGGCAGGCTATGATAATTTTCCCCTTGCCTCATTCGGGCTGCTGTGTTTGGCCCCTGTGGTCTGACAAACTAGGAACCTACACTCCTTCCTTAGCAAAGAAAGTATAAATTTCAAGGCAATCCAAGCTGCGACTGATGCGGAAGAGCCAGAAAATAATCAAGTGACTTACGAAGGGGCGTTTGCCATACTTATAATTATCGTTGCCTCATTCATTCATTATTATACATACCACTGTTGAGTCTCGCTACATCCTTCTCTGACATGAGGTCGTTGATAAAACGTTCCACTAACACATTTAAAAACAGAAGATGGGTGCCGGCATGTTTCCGAGCTTTTCGTCCGGTTTTGTACAAAATACGACACATTTCGAACAAACCTCTAGTTAAAAGTGCACACTTCTTCATTGTAAATGGTGCGCACCAATCAAAAACATGCCCTTTGCCAAGGACTGCCCACACAGTACAAAGACTGCCCTTTCGCAACGCCGCAGGAACCAAACAAACGTTGCGCTGGTGGTATATGGTTACAAAGCCGGGCCCAGACAGAAGTAATCACGGTTTCGGGTAACAAAGAGAAATAATCGACACCTGGGTAACCGATTACTTTTTGGGCCAGACAATGCATGCATGAGTATACGGTTACAAAGCCGAGCCCAGACAGAAGTAATCACGGGTTCGGGTAATAGAGAGAAATATTTAGACCTGGATAACCGATTACTTTTTGGCCAGGTTTAGTGCATGGTTGATACCAAAATGCAAGAGACGTAGAAAGGACAAGAGAGAAATTACGTAGCTTTTAAAATAACTGTTTTGCAGCCAGTCAGAGAGTGGCTTATGTTACTCTTTTACCACATCAAGTTGAAACCAGATAACAGCTTGTTATGAACTTTTTGAGGTGGAAAATTTCTTTGTTAGCATGTTTGTTTCGTTTTTGTTTTGGTGGCCAGGAGTCTAGTTTTTAAATATGGCATAGGATCACCCTTGTGTTGTGGCAAAACTACTGAGAAACTTGAGATCATAAAATCAAGTCTTTAGTGTATAAATCATGTAGTCTTACTCATAAAAGTTCAAATATATCCTAAAATACTCGTCATTCATCCGTAAACTTAATATTTTCTTCATAAAAAATTCTTCCAATTTCAATTCCTGCAACCAACAAGAATCCGATATCCATAAATCCCTAAGTTACTTTTTGAGGTTTCGAGAAATCTAGCACTCTGAACTCGTAGTCCAAGACAAAATAATGAGGTAGATATGGATAAGCGTTGAAAATTGGGAATACTACATAAAAACAAAACTTTACTTCTTTGATTATAGTTGGGAGATCAAAGTAATAGAAACAATTCAAAGCATCAAAAACAAAACAAAAAAAATAGGCGAATCTGAATGAGCGTGGTGATATTAGAAAGTCCAGGTCCTATTTTGATCTTGACATCCAGTACTTTAAAAAATATGTTATAATTATAATATTGATAACTTGTATTATTGGCCATTGGTCTACAAGAAACAAAGGTGAAACTTGAAACTTGCTGACACTCGTCGGGATTTTTCCCTATAATAGTCTATAGTAGAGTATTTTTTTTTAAAATAAGCCATTTTTTCCTAGGCAGGGGTAAGTCGGTTTTCGTAAATTGCTGTGTTGGGGAAAGTCATAAAATATAGAGTAAAGTGGATCAATTGTGTTGCTCTTTTTCTTTTTTGACAGTAAAATTACATGGGGTTTTTTTTTTGTGTGTGTTCACTAAATTTGGTTCAGAATCATGCCGAGGAAAAAAAAATCACTCTCGCTGTACAGGAAAGCACATGCCCAGACTAGCAACACTCTTGTAACCCCATTTCCTTGACAAGAGACTTAAGGTATGAAGATGTCAATGTTTTTTCACTGTTGGCTATATAGGGTTTTACACCTCTCATTAACTTATCCAGGGGTCCCAAGCCAAAATACTTTCCAAACATCTTGTTTTGGCTCTTTCTCCAAATTTTAACACAAAGAAAAATGCCCCTAGATCAGACCAGTTAGATTTTGAGAACTTAGGCAGTGAAGCAGACTACCTAATATTTTAGGCCTTTTCACTCAGCAAACAGGGTAGCCTTACCCATCTAGCAACAACCACAAATTTTATACTTAAGTGGCCAAACTTCACCTATTCTGAATCTACACATGTATTTGCACCTATCTAAGCCTTTAAAAATAAAATCCAACCTTTCCCCTCTCCCTATGGCCAGTTTTCTGATTTCATAGAGACTATTTAAAATTGCATACTTTTATGCCAGGTGCTTTTGGCATCTTCATACCTTAAGCCTTTTTTCGATTGACTATGTAGGGCACAGGGCAACATGTGTAAAATGCGTGGTTTTCATCGTTTTAACAGTACAATTATAGAATTGTCTTCCCACTAAATTTAGTTGAATATCATGCCTAGGGAACTGTAGGAAAGAAAGAAAAAAAATCATTCTTACCCTAAGGTAGCAACACTCCTAAACCCAGTTCCTTGACTAACGACTTAAGTCTGATTTCGATTGACTGGAAGACAATTAACCTTGTTAGCAGCCCATGAAAAACGTGATGCGATGAGAGATTTTGTCATCATGTCTTTCTACTTTTTTTTGTTTTCAGACATTGATCAGAGTCCCATCAGCTTTGATGCTCACGCAGAGCGCATGCTGTTGAAGGTAAGGCTGCTCACGAATTTTGTCTTAATTGGCGGGAAGGAAATCCTCTAATTCGTTGGCTGGATTAATTTATTGATGTCCTTTGTTTTCTTGTTGTATCCGGTTGTTGTTGTTAATTTTGTTGTTGTTGTTGTTGCTGCAAGTTTCATCATTATTTTGGTGCGACAAAGATCCGGCCACCTAAGATCCCGTTTCGGTTTAAAGACAAGGGAATTTATTTGCCTCACATCTTAATGAAATCCACATAACGTTTTTTCATAAAATGTATACTGTATACTGTACATGTATTTTTCCTTTCGCCTGTCAGTTTCTGAAAAAAACGCCATAGGAATGTCGGGATTGTCATCCTGCGCCCGCCGCTCCACTACAGCCGCTGCATGACGTCAAAAAGCGACGACTGGTCCAGACAGTGTTTTGCACAGGTCTGCTTTTTTTAATCGTATTATGACGTCAGCCATCACGAATAATGGCGGCGTACGCTGGTTGAAAATCTCGACATCCCAGCGGTGTTTTTTCGGTGTTTTTTTTTTTTTTCAGAAATGTTCAGGCGGAAGGGAAATATATGGGCTTTAAGTTTTTTTAAAGAAAAATAATGAAGATTTTTTTAGGCTATTAAGCAGATATCTACCCTTGTCCATTTAAGATCCTGCTCTATCTGTACCCGTGAAACTATTTTTTTATTTTTTGTCGCTCTATAGAATAACCTTATTGGCAGCCCGGTTGCAAGAACTTTTTTTTTTTCGTCTAGGATCCTACTCTCACTATTGGCGATTGATTTTTCTTCCTTTATTTTCCGACTGTATTGCTTATTTCTATGGATTTCTAGCGTTCAACTGTGGTTATCCCTTTCAGATATCACCTATATGAATGCAGCAACGTAGCAACGTAGCAACGTAGCAACAGGGAAGCTATATAGACCTTGAGAAAGAAAGAAAGAAAGAAAGAAAGAAAGTAGCTCTCTATCTGTCTGTCTGTCTGTCTGTCTGTATCACTGTCTGTCTGTATCACTGTCTGTCTGTCTGTCTGTCTGTCAGTCTGTCTGTCTGTCTGTCTGTCTGTCTGTCTGTCTGTCTGTCTGTCTGCCTGTCCTATACGCATATACGTCGCTCTCTCTCTCTCATTCCTCTCTTATTCCTTCCTTTTCTCTCCATCCACCTCCCGACTCGAAGCACCACAGACTCTGGGCCACTGGCAGTATGTAATCACTGTAATCAATATAATATTACCATCACGGTTTCGTCGGAATCATCGTATATAATATCACTGTTACAAAATAAAGGTACCTAATGTCAATGTGGTTTACAGTTTCAGCCGCAGATGCGCGTCTGTGTCTCTGTGTCACCGACTGTATGCCCCAGCGTTTCTATGCTGTAGTACCCGGTTTGTTTGTTGTTTGGTTGTTGTTGTTTTTCGAGCTCTCTGTTTGCATGTTTGTGTATCGCCAAGTTGTCTACCAACTTACTTGCATCTGTGTGTGTGTGTGTGGTGTGTCGTGTGTGTGTGTGTGTGTGTGTGTGTGTGTGTGTGTGTGTGTGTGTGTGTGTGTGGTATCTGTGTGTGTGTGTGTGTGTCTGTCTGTCTGTCGGTCTGCCTGTCGCTAGTCTTTCTACTAACTTACTTGCACTGTCTGTCTGTCTGTCTGTCTGTCTGCCTGTCTGTCTGTCTGTTTGTCGCCAGTCTCTTTACCAACTTACTTGCCTGCCTGTGTGTTTTGTTTGTCTCTTTCTCTCTTCGTATATCCGTATCTCTCTCACGCTCTCTCTCTCTCTCTCTCTCTCTCTCTCTCTCTCTCTCTCTCTCTCTTTCTCTCTCACTACCGGTCAATCTCTATCTTCTTCGATCCGCCCGTTTGTATCAGTGTGGCTGGCTACGCTGCCTGTCTGTCTGCTTACCCATTTGTGTGTGTTTTCTCTCTCTCTCTCTCTCTCTCTCTCTCTCTCTCTCTCTCTCTGAGACAGCCTTTCTGTCACTGGATGTGTCTGTTTGCCTGCATTTCTGCTGTCTGGTTTCTTTCGATTTGTCTTCTCTTTAATTATACTTTACAATTTCCTTCCCAAACCAAACCTCACTACAACACATTTCTGTAAAAGATCACACAGAGGGTCGGGATAGAAAGGGTGGGTGTCTGTCTCCGCCATTTTGACCTCCTCGTCCGCGCTTGTTTGGACCCTGCGGAGTTGCGAACGTGGCAGTCCTTAGCAAAGGAAGCATTGGTCTATAGGCAAACCAAGACGGCTGCGACTAGTGCGGAAGAGACAAAAAATAAGTGGTGTTTGCCATACTTATATCTTTGCTTCATTCATTGGCAAACATACCGCCGTTGATTCTTGCTACATCCTTCTCTGACACATTGCCGTTGATAAGATGTTCCACTAACTGATTTGAAACCGTAGATGGTTGCTACCATGTTACCGACCTATCTTTTCCGGTGATTGCAAAAGACGTCAGATTTCTAACAAACTTTTTAGTAGGTGTACATCCTTCCTCACTGTGATTGGTGCGCACCAACCAAAAACGTGCCACTAATACTTTTTTGCTAAAGAACGCCCATAAAATATAAAGACGGCCCATTTTGCGACATCTCAAGGACCAGACAAACGTAGCCATGGTGGTTTAATTGGAAACATAAGCCAGGGTTGCCAGGTCACATTTTATGAGGTAGCGATATCACCCTTGAGAGTGAACCAAAAAATCGCTATGAAAACCTGCAAAGGCAGCCAAAAAGTAGCCAAAAATCGCCATGAAAACCCGCAAAGGCAGCCAAAAAGTAGCCAACTTTTTTTTAAAATGGATATAGTATCAAATAGTCTCACATATTATAGAAGTGTATATATTGTGCACAGGTGGCACAAAGCAAAAGAAATGGCTTAAGATTAAAAAAAAATCTCTAACTGGATCAAGAGCTAGGAAATCAAAAAAAAAAAAAAAAGCAATATCATCTTGACTTTCCGGTTTTGTTTTTTTTTTTGTAGTGAGAAAGGGAGAGGGATATTATTTTTAAAATATTTTTGGGGCACGATATTTTTCATCTTTAACATGACTAATTTTTTTTTTTAAATATATTAAAGTTTCTCCTCGATATCGCCTTCGACTGCAACATTTTGGACATTTTATGATGGGGACGCTATATCTGTGAGATAGCGTATGGATTTTCAGATTATCCTTGTAGGAAACTCGAGTTAACGTTAAATAAGTCGTATTGTCAATGCTTGTAAATGGTTAATGTGTGCGAAGATGATGTTTGAAAATTTCACAAAACATTTCGGATCGTTAAATAGTTTTAGATAAACACGAGAATATAGTGGAAGTCTCAGCTTCACAGCCCCCGCAAGAGATGAGAATACAAGTCGAAGACAAGACTAACATCTTTCGATTTCTTTCGCTCCTTCTCTCATTCCTTTCTCTTCTGCAGCAGTTTACCAGCAAGTTGGGAGGAGGGGTGTTTGGAATGTCTCTGGGCCTCCATTAGGACCCGCCACTGATGTGTGAATCAGTGCCGCCTCTCTACTTCACGTCGTCTGCCCGTTCTCTGCACTTACCTTAGCAAACAGTGGTGGGCAAGATTCGAACTTGGAATCGAATCTATCGGATCCTCTTATCATGGTTTCAAATCCGGACTCGAATCCTAAACATGGTCTGGATTCGAATCCGTCGGTCCACAGGAAATAAACTCAAGAGAAAAAAAAATGACTCGGTTTACATAAAATTCTTATATCATATTGAAATCTGGATCTCGATCCTAATGTACAAGTGCATTCCTTTAGCTTTCGTTGAGAATAGATTATGAAGACCCCATGTAGAATCTAGTGACTCTTTTTATGTCATTCTAAGAATACAAGCGCATATATCACAAAATTTTAATTTTAATAATGACCTCTCCTCCCCTCAGGATTCGAATTCGAGTCCATCGAATCCTAGCTCTGGATTCTAATCCGGATTCGAATGTGGTAAGATTGGAATCTGCCCAATCCTGCTTAGCATAGCAACCAAATCTGGTCATCACTTGGGTTTTGATTCGGCTTTCTGTTCGATAAAATAACGCGCCGCATACGACAGTAACATTACTTCCTTATGAAATGAGGATCTAGTCTTTTATACATACACCCACACCCCACCCCATTCCCATCCGCTCNCCCCCCCCCAAAAAAAAACACACACACAAACTGTCACACGTCTGAACATTTCCCCGTGTAAGCCTGTTGCTCACCCGAAACCTTAAACACGATTTCTAACTACAAATATCACCTGCTAAAAATAACGTAGATATTTTAGAATTTGCGCGTTGACTACAGGATCTCTTACAATCGTAAGAATTACATTAACTCTGCATATTAAACGCTACTAATGATTCAACGCCAATGCACTAATGTAATGTTTACGCTGGTAAGAGATTCCAATGTTAATGAGCAAGCTGTCAGTTATCATTTTCCTAGTCAAAATGGCCGCGATATTAGATCTAGTCTAGTTGTGCATATGGTGCTTTAGAACCCGTCTGTTTCTACTAGGGTTAGGCAAGTTCACCAAAAGTCAGACACTGTCATGTTCAGTTCACAATATGGGAAACCCCAAAGATCAGGTTTAGCTCATTTCTAAGGAAACTGAGTAGTTTTCATGTCAGATCCGTTCCCTTGAATTTAGAAATGGGATTTTAGTTGTGGTTTTTGACGTAGATGTGAACTGAAATTTAGGATAAGATCAACCCCATTCCCCTCACTCCATGGCCAGTTTTCTGATTTTATAGGGACTATTTAAAATTGCATATATTTTATTCCAGGTACAATTTGCATCTTCTTTCCTTAAGCTCAGCCCAAGTTCACATATACTGAACCGTATAATTTCACGAACAGTTTTCATATGATCTCAGATCTGCCCAACCCAGGTTCCTACTTAGCTGCTTCGCATGGCTTTCTCTGTTTCCCATTTACATCGAATTCAGTGGTTCTGTTCCGATGAAACTCAACTCATCGTCTTTCAAGAACCAACAGATTTTACTAAACCAATGCACTAGCGGTTAGTTGTTAACATTGCTGTGTCGCTAAGGAACTGATTGGAACAGGAACGTATCATTCCAGGGGCGTCGCATCATTGAAGCCACCATCTGTTCTCCCCTACAAAGAGGCACTGCCATGAACGTAAACATGAAAGAAAAATGTTTTGAAAAATTGAATGTGGATACAGTTGATTTCGTTTCATTACTACTCATGGGAACATGGAGTATACATCTATTTAGTTCGTTTAAGTAAGTTTTGTTTAGAAAAGACAGTAGACTAATAGATTTTCTGCACACAAAAAAAGGTCAAGTTAAGCAGCGGTTGACTTGAGGAAGAGCTTTCTTTAGCTACAGAGGTCGAAAGACTTAACAGGCTCCGCTAGAAGCAAAAAAAAAAACCGTGGCAACTGCTTTCTCCACTACATCCTTTCTCTGAGATTCTGTAGTTCTATTTCTCTACATATTATATTTTTTTTTCTACCAATGAATAATACAAAGGTATCAATTAGTCTACCCAAAGTATCGTTTGATGTGACAATTTCTCAAATCGAATATTCTGTCCATATACCAAGTAACATAAATGTGTTCGCATTGCTTATTAGTACAATACTGACTCTTTTTCCTTATTCGTATAATGTAATAAGATCATCAAAAATATCACGGCATTGATAGTACTTTAAATCACCGCCACTTCAAACGAACATATCATGTTGTTGTTGCTTTTTTAACAGGTTATAAATAAATAAATAAATAAATACGACTTTATTTACCCTTGTAGGAAAATTGTTTTACAATGTCATACAGTGTTACACATCTCATTCATAATACAAACACATATAACAATACACATCATACATGTAAATACATAATATTACAAATGAAACACATAACAAAGTCATTGCTGGTCGCCAGCGGTGCAGCGCCCTGGTCCCCCCAGCTCTAAAGCCAGGTACTCGTTTACACCTGAGTCGAGTGAGGAAATGGAAGAGAAGTGTGCTAAGGCATATCTAGCGCTGGAAACTAAAGACAAAACTTCTCTAGCATTACTGCGAGCTTCCCTCTGTAACAAATGTGTAACCGCATGGGAAGATCCGTCGGATTTTGCAATGGTACTTTTGAGCTAGGGCCTTGAAAAGTCAAATTTCAACTTCCTGAGCCAAACTGAGATTTCTGCGGAATCAGATAATTAGTTTATTCATTTATCTTTCATGTCGTGTAGAGTCTGTTAATGAAAATGAGGTTTAATTGTTGTTGTTGGTGTTTTTTTTAGTGTTTTAAGTGTGTTAAAAAGACTTAAATCTCGGTTTTCTCAGAATCTATATGGCAACAGTAAGTTTACAAATTTGTCCATAACTTTAGAACTAATAAAGATAATGACCTCAAATGAAGTGCAAAATCTTCAGAAATGAATAGGGATTTTATATCAACGCTCAATTTTTATATATCTGGGCAGATGTTAACGGTTTTCCTATGCAACCACATATTAAATCATCGATCGACTGAACTAACGCAGGCTAGAATTTCATTGAGAATTATGAGTTACAAACAGAAATCAGGAGGAACAACAGCTCTTATTTGGTTTCAAATATAACTGCTCAAATAGAGAAATAGCTAGACTTTTCCCTCCTTCCCCACTCCTCCAAGAAAAAAAAAATCTCAAAAAGAAAAAGGAAATTAATTTCAGGCTACCTCTTCCTCCTCTCTCATAACTTTTTCTCCTGGAATTAGGTCATCCAGGAAGTGAATGAGGTCAGCTAAATCCGCTGATGGGCTAGCTTGATTCATTTCCTGATGACAGTGTCATCTTAGTTCTTTGCATGACATTAACTTCGACTGTTTGGTTTAATATTATCCAATTATCTCCTTTGCCCTGAATCTAAATTAATAAAACGCTTCAGCCAAATTTGTGTCACAGATTTCTTGAGAATTACGTAACGTACAAACATGCGGTTTTCACCTAAATTCGTAGAAAAATACGCAAAAGGTAACTATACACATCAGTCCACTTTATTTCTTTTGCCCTTTAAAAAACAAAGAATGTGTATAGCAACGAAATACAATCTCCGATAGATCTTTTCAATCCGCCCGTTTCGCCAATCGTTCAACTTTTTCACGGAGTCTAATGCATTCGTCCATGACGCCTTTCGGTGCGTTGGGTATTCTTTCGCATCTGGTGCGTTGCCTGCCTGCCCAATTGTAAAATGGGGTGTTAGTCTTGTTTGATATAAGCAATCGATCAGTGATTTCTAAGGAAAATATCGATGTCAACAGCGGGACAGTAGACCCCGAGACACCGCCCGTCCTTATTGACAAGGGGCTCAAACCCCAGCTCTTGAGCACAGGAAATGGTACTTTTCACAAGAGTTCACGAACACTGTGTACACAAGGCATGAAAGCTCTCAACAGTAGACCTAGGTGGCCGAAATTGTGCGTCCCTTCTCTCAAGCAAACGAAAGCCCACTCACAAACCGGTTTAGGGTATGAAGATGCCAATGTTTTTTTCACTGTTGGCTATATAAGATTTTACACCTCTCATTAACTTATCCAGGAGTCCCATGCCAAAATACCTTCCAAACATGTTGTTTAGCTCTTCCTCCAAATTTTGACACAAAGAAAAATGTCCCTAAACCAGTTAGATTTTGAGAACTTAGGCAGTGAAGCAGGTTATCTAATATTTTAGGCCTTTTCACTCGGTAAACAGGGTAACTTTACCCATCTAGCAGCAACCACAAATTTTATACTTGAGTGATTAACCACACCTTTCCTGAGTCTACAATTACTACAAATGTATTTGCACCTATGAATTCAAATCCAACCTCTTCCTCCTTTCCCATGGCCAGTTTTCTGATTTTAAAGGGACTATTGAAAATTACATACCAAAATGCCAGGTGCTATTGGCATCTTCATTCATACCTGAAAGTCCCGCCCGGAGTATAATAGCAGAGCAGAAGATCAATGGGATACTTTACAGATTTGAAGTCAATCATTCACTTCGCATCATTGCATTTTTGATTTTTTGGTTCCAATTTCACTCGCGAGTGAACCATTTCGTACTGCACAGAAACTTTGTAGATTGCTAGTTTACTGACCGTTTCCCCTATACGGTAAAGAAAATTTCTACGAAAAACGTCCAGCGTTTGAAATACGAAACCAAACCTAGCTGAGTCAAGGCAGTGGCCACAGCTATTCTTTTGACGATCGAAGCTTTGAGTTGAGAGTATGAGGGAGAGGAAAATTTGGGGGGTTTTTGGTTCTGAGATTAGGGCAAAATGACTGTTGAGAGGGCGTCAATGGGGGAGAGGGTAGGTGGGCAAAGTCCTAGTGCAAAAATATGTCAGTTGTTACTGCAAAGCGGAACCGGGCAAGGGGGAGGGGAAAGGGGGGGGGGAGGGTGCTTAATCGGTTCACCAACACTACGCCACAGCAAAATGAGAACCTTTCTTCTGATATAATGGATTTATGTTCCTCCCGCCCTCCGTCTTCCACCTTCCCTTCTATAAACCGGCTTCAGGCCCGAAGCCTGTGACCACTTCACTTAATCAGTTTATTTGTTCAATTACACATTTAAATTTTCCTGGAGAATATTTCTGTTCTTTCGCTATGGTGTAAAGTTCTTTCTTATGATGTAAAGTGTAAATCCGAATATGCCATGCTGTTGATGTCTTTGACCTGTGATAGCAGTCATTCCATGTTTTGTAACTGGTGTTACATTGGAAATAAAATTGAACTAAATTGAATTGAATTGAAATTGAAAAAAAACTAAACTTAGCTCTCGTGATGCTGTGATTGAATATATTCTACCGTCCATTTGCTACGTTTGGATGCGGCAATAGAATACACGCATCTTCTTGCAGAGCGCAAGGCACACGGTAGAATTTTGCGCCACAGTGGCAGCTGGTCTGCCGGTATGGCATCACAAAGTG
>JAWQUT010000210.1:66569-85152 GCA_033807755.1 Ellobium chinense
ACCCCTTCGATCAACAGAATGTCCTCCTTCCTACAATCACGTAATGACTTTTGGCAGTTAATCTGTGATATCACAGAAGGACCGTGGGTTACCGGAAACTGGTTTGGGGGGCGGGGGGCAGGGGAGGGGATGCCAGTGTAAAATATCTCTTCAAGCTCCAGTGTTATCAATCCCTCTTGTATTCTACCTCTTTTGGTTACATGTTACTTGTAACACATTCCAAGAAATCAGTTTAAGTATTCGATACTCGGCATAATTTACTCACTGAATAATCGATAAATGTCATTCCCATTCACCCCCGGACTCTCCCTGAGGCTGGTTGTGAAATGTATTGTAGGAAGGAGGGGGGGNGGTGGGAGGGGGACAGTCTGTTATGAGGGGGGAGGATGTGACACTCTGTGATATCACAGAATGACCGGGGGGACACTTTGTGATGGGGGGACACTTTGTGATCTCACACCGGCATACAAGTGCAACGCTCATTATCCGTAACAATGGTCACGCAGCCAGTGCAAAATCGACATGTGAACTTCCTCTCCCCCTAGCTCAAAAATTACCACCCACTCCTGCCCTGAAAGTTCTGGCGGCACCGCTGAACCAAGAAACCGACAAACCGGCGCTGAAACCACTCAAGAAGTCTGTTTCTGACATGGATCCGGCCTGTCTATGATACCCAACTCAACTTTGAAAAGTCTGGCGTCGTTAGCCAGGCAGATATTGACATTACTTGGAGGTCCAGGGCCAAAAATAATATCATTCCTGCATCAGGGCAGTTCCTTGTTTTGTGGGGAGGAGGNGGGGGGGGGGGGGGGGGGGGGGGGGGAATGTTTGAAGTTTTGCAAAGTTGATCAGCCTTTCGGCATTGTTAAATGCACACATTTTTTTTTAAATACTGGGGGTTCCTCTATGTGTGAGATTTTCCTTCTTATTACCAGTAATACCGGTAATGCATTTCCTTCATGGATTTAGGCAGTCCCACTTGCCAACATGAGCATGGACAATGGACACACGTCGTTCTATCAGACGTCGCTCGATTTCTGTCTGTACACACAAAGTTCTACTATTGTAGAACTCTGTGGTCTGTAAGCTTACATCACTGTACCATTTTGGATTCTAGAGCAGTGCTGCCACTCGTAAGGATTTTCCCGTAAGGTAAAGTAACATGACTTTACGAAAAGCCAATTTCCTCTACGTATGGGAAACATTGCGTTTCGTAAGCTGATAAAGTGGGTGAACAGTCTGGTTTTCTTATTTTCGACAGTTAAATGATGGTCTCCCACCTCTTCCCCCGCCCCAACTTAATTTGTTTCAACAACGTGCGTGAAATACTGAAAAAGGGAGGGGGGGGGGTCACCTTCGTTGCAGGGGAAAAGCACTTGACCGGGGTGGCAACGTCGCTCCCGAGTAAAACCAGCGTGAATGGTGTCGCACCATTATCGCTTCGCCTTTGGTTTTCTGATCGCAATCGTTATCTTGGGTTGTCATATTTTAGTGGACCAGAGAAAACAGTGTCGGCTCGTCAGTTTGTGCAACCCGGGCAGTGCCGGGTAAAATTTAGTTCAGATTATAAATAAATTATGGCTAAAGGGGGCAATTTTGAGAGTCATAAGCCGCCACTAAGAGAACGCATGGAAACTTATATGAACTCCTCTAGTTAATACTTGAAACCACCCCTAACGGTTACCACTCCACACAAAGCTTAACCTCAGAGGTAAGATCCCATTATGCGGCCTGGCTTCCAGTGCTCTCAGAACTATTATTCACTTTTTCAACCCCCCCCCCCCCCCCNCCCCCGCTCATGCTTTGTGAATCAGGATAGGCATCAAATCAGTTCAAAACTTATTACGAAGTGAGGGGGTAATGGGTGTGTGGGATTCCACTGACAAATTTCGACCCTCATTCTTCAATATCATTATCACATAATATGTAAGACTCGGCATTCGTTCCACACCCCCAATCTTGTCCCACCTTGCCTCAATAATTAACTGGAAGTAAAGCTTGCCCTGGATTTATTTACCGACGACCACAATGTCTGCCCCTCTTTTCACGAGTTTTTTTTTTGTTGTTGTTCATAATATTTCGGAGTCACAGCCTGCTGTGGCTGCTTTCCCTGCAGAAGAAAACAGTGCACTTAGTTCGTCTGAAAAATCCGATGCATGCAATGAACATTTTTTCCACCCTGTTGTAAATAAATAAGACGCCATCCGTCTCTAAGATTTATGTGTAAACTCAAGCCCTGCATACCTGAGACCCAATAAACTCGCATCAAACCTGTTTGCAGATATCCATTCATGCTTCGTGGCTTTGCCAAACGGATGCGATTCGCTCCCTTGGTTTTGAACTGTCCTGTCCTCTCATTGGCTGAGCTGACAGAAAATTTGCAAGTAGCCTGACCTGTGACCTCGTTTTGGAGTCTGCCACATGGCAAAAACGACACGTTTAGCCCACCCCTGCACCCCGGCTAATCTACCATGCGAGAAACAGCGGCAGTTTGAGGTTGTAATAAGGCAAATAATGCAGAAGTAATGATAATGATGAGTAACAAATGCATGCTGATGATAAAGCAAACTACACGAGTTCTCTGAGTCGGTAAGTTCACGATAACATGGGGTTATTTTTATCAGGCCAGGATGTCGCCCACTGGGAAGTCATGCCAGTTGGCAGGATGACAGTCATGTGACCAAAATCATTTTGATCTCCATCACTGTGTTGTAGCGAATAGCCTAGACTAAAGGCACAATGTTTTAGCCACACAGTTTATGCGTATTTTTCATTGACAAATAACGCAACGTTTCTCATTGTACAGGACGCGCACAGCGCGCCTGGAATGAAATCGACAATCAACGCAGAGCCCTCACTCATTCTGGCCGACGTTGTCTTCACGTGCATGCGCTGACTGCAGTGCTGGCTGTGCTCCCGTGACACGATAAGGACAGTGCACGGCCATGGGCGAAGCGGAAGGGACGACAGGGCGATGAGTGAGAGACCGAATCGAGGACATGCTGTGCGTGCAGTGCCGTCGCTGGGGTCGGATCGTGGACCGAGGATGTGGGCGTGAACAAGGCTGGAAAAAAAAAATGGTGAGTCGCTCTTTATCTTTATTCTGTCAAGTCTGTCTACCAAGGCAGCAGGCCGAATGGGCCAGAGCCTCCCTAGTCTAGCATCTGTGCAGATTGTATTCAAGTGATTGGTGAACATTTTCTGCCAAATCTAGCTCTATTGAATTTATACTGATTTAGCATCAGTGGCCTGAAAATGATGATCATTATAATCATATCGATCAGTCGACGGTGTGATAACTTGTTGTAACAGCCGGTGAATACTGGGTCTGTGTGAAAATCATAATGTTTTTTATGTTCGGTGAAATTTTCTTGAAGAGTCTTCAGACTTGTCTTTCAAAATGGCACTGATACTAGGGCCCAGTAGAGGACTAAGATCAATAGAGTGAAGAAGCCAGACTTGAGGGGATCGTCTAGAGTCTAGGTCCGGGCGATTTTTTTTTTTTTAAGAGTATGTTGCAATTGGGATTTTGTGTGTGTGTCAGTGTGTGCGTGTGCATTAGTTAGACTCTACTAGGCAAACTGAAGATAGGAAATAGGGTGTGTGATAGGAATAATCAGTGGATACTGGACTGGACCAGTAGTTGGTGGCAAAGCTATGACTAGACTAAATGAACTGTACTGCAAGAGTGATCTCAGCAAGAGCTGTGTGATCTCTGTGCACTGTGAACCAACCCCGAGTCTGCCCATAGGAAGTTGCATTGAGAATGTAATGATGTAAGAAATATTGGCTATTGCTTGGTTCAGCACCACTATGGTAATAATGTAGACTAGTTCATTTAGTTATAGGCAAATCATTGAAATTGGTGCTGTCATGTGAGAAGGCTGGGTTACCTTTGATTATGAAAGTTGGGAAATCATAGTTTTATAATAATATCAATATTTGGAGAGCGGGAGAGCCTCAGATAAGAGAAGACCAGCTTTATGGAAGAAGAATAATTGTAAATTCTAAGAAGTAATCTGGGATCAGCACAATATGCCATACAAGATTTGGTACCATTTGTGTGTGCGTCTAAACTTTTTAAATGCAGATTATGTTTAGTTTCATCCTGTCCTGCTCCTTTGATTCAGAATCATCCCCCCCCCCCCCCCCCCCCCCCNAACCTTTTTTTTTTTCCGTTTTCAAAATAAGGTCTGCTTTCACATTGGACTTGGAGAAAAACAGATTATTTATAAGAAACCCACCTCTGCTAGTATCTGCGTGATCTAAGCTGTCCATTGAAAATATCATTACAGATGTAAGATAGTATTGTTAAAAGAGGCCCACTGGAGACACTCTTTTGGGGAGGGGGGGGCGTCTACATTGAGGGAGTGAAGTCAGGGCTTTGTGACTGGAAGTTCTCGACAGGTAGTTTTGGAGGATTGGGGGAGAGAAGGAGGGAGTCAAAAAAATGTACCTGGAATAGTGGAGTGGATTTGATTCTTAAGAGAATTATTACTATAAAAGTATAAAATGATGCTGTCAAGTTTGCGGGGGAGGGAGGTGTAGGGATGGACATTTTGATATAGTGGTACAGATATATTTTGGGTTTTTTTGAACGAGTTAAGATTTGTTTATTGTTTGGTAGGTTAATTGTCCCAGGCCCAGTCCTGTCGATGTGGTACATTTGTAGATACATTTGCCAAAGGCTGTACTTAGATAGTAGACTTTTACAACGGGTTGTGATGATGGAGATGTGTTTTGCTTTGGCAAAGAGTTTCTGTGCCCTGTTGAAAATAGTACAGTCAAGCCCTTACTATGACAAACTCTGAAGTAATCACGGTTGGAGACTATTGGGCTGGGTGATACTGTTTGTTTTACACAGTGTCTCCAGCATTTAAATCATCCCTCAGGAGCAAGTTTTTGTGACGCTTTTAAAACTTTATTGCTTCATTAGGTATTTTCAGCCCATCTGCTTTTTATTGAAATACGTCGATAAAAATACACTTTTTTTTTTCATTTGCATACCCTTCCTCCCCCCATCCTTTCAAAATTCAGCATATTTTATCATGCTTTTAAAAATTCCTGATGGAAGCACTGATTTTGCAAAACTATTTTGTTACTATTAAACCAAAATTCGGGTTATGCTTGATGAAGTGTTCTATATTGCTGTTTGATGAAACACAAAATTTGACAAATGATTTTTTGTGGTAGTGCATAATAATATAAATTGTATGTTCTCCAAAACATGTTTTTCCAATAGGACCAGAATAACAGCATGTAGTGAGGCCAGGATAATAGAACATTCCATAAAAAGAAAAATCTCTCATTTCTGCTTCTAAAGGGAAGAGTTATTTAATCAGAAAGTGATATGCAATTGCAAAATTCAAGCCAGGCATTACTTCTGACTAAAACATTACCGTTAGGAATGTAGAGTTTTTGGCAAGGTTAATTTTAGCTGGCTTTAAAAGGAGGTAAAGACAGTTCATTGTATCACTGGCATTTAATATTAATAAGCATAGGTAATTATTGATAATATACACAATGTATTGATCTCATAGCCTCCACAGGGTTTGATTCTTCACCTTAGGAAAGAATTTAAAAAACATAACCCATGATAGCGTTGTGCGGACGTGGCTGTGCTGATGTCCCACAGGTATGGAAGGAATTTGCTGGCAGTTTGAAAGGCAAATATTCACAAATTAGCTTAAGTTGTCAGGGGACCCACATGGGCCCTCGGAGGGACAAAAGTAAACTCTGAGGGAAAGGGGAGCCCCATGACATGGGTGTTGAGGATAAACAGTCAAGTTCAGGTGTAGAGCATGATGGGTAAATACCAGACTTTGAAAGCAGTTGTCGTGTGACACAAATATAACACGTGTAAACAGGAAGAGTCTAACCTGGTGAAAAGCCAGTGCCTGTGAAGCCATTTTGTGTCCTGAAAATTTTGAGAAAATGGCAGGGTATCCATTTCTCTTTTCCTTGATTTATAATATTTTTAAGGATAAATTATAAAGAAAACATGGTAGAATCTTGAAACTTCCATCGAGACATCGTAGGAGAAGGGACACTTTCAACAGAGTATGATCTGTACAGAGAATGGGGGGAAAGAGAGGCAGAGAGATGCCAGCATGCTTTCCTGAGATCAGGCATTTCTGCACCTCTGGAAATGATCAACTATTGGGAAAGCCTGAACTGAAATTTGGAGTCAAGCTTACTCCAACTGGGGGAGGGGCGCAGCGGTTCAGGGCGCTGCAACGCCGACAGCCAACGTCAACAATGATTTTGTTATGCGTTTCATTTGTGAAAATACGAATTTACACCTATAATGAGGACCATTCTGTTTTTTTGTATTGTGATTGACATACCATATGGCAGTGTAAACCCAATTTCCCTACTGGTTCAATAAAAGCTCTTATTTTCATTTTTCTTGTTGTTCAGCTTGAAGGATTGACTGAGAGTGAAAGTTGAAAAGTTAACAGCTTGTTTGCATTACTTTTGTGTTTCACTTAGGGCACATGTAAGAATTATTTGCCAAAATGCACTTTTAATTCATGTCATTATTCCGTATTCCTCTTTCTTATCCATTGAGTTGGAATGATACTTTTATTGCTGGGTTAAAGTATTCAGTTGGTTGAGAAACCTTTTTACTTCCAAACAGACCTGTAAAATGTGGAATAAAATATGGAAAATTGCTATTGGAGTTTCCAGGTTTGAGAGATGCCAGTTATGAGCAAAAAAATTACCAGCTCTCGTGGAAAAAATTCTTGAAACATCAGAACATTAGTTTTGGAGTCTGATTTTTTTTTTTTGTTTTTGTTTGGGACTCAGCACAATGACAGTGTGTCAAACTTAAGATGAATTTCCTGTGATAAAAAGTTGTAGAATGATGTTTTTCCTGATATTAATTTTATAATAATAATATATATATATATGTGTCAGACCTCCTGAAACTATGGAAAAGTCCTGGATTTTTTTCCTTTTTTCACGCATTTGTGGCAACTAATTATATGTATAATATCTAGTTATATTATTAAGGGTCGTGCAAGTTTATTTCTTCAAGACTGTCCTGGTGTTGTATTTGTTAAAATGTGAAATGCCACTTCTTCGAGGCTAGATTCTGTGTGAAATTGCAGAAATTCAAGAGAGTATCATGAAAAGTTATCGGCATTTCTGAGGCTGAAAGAACATGAAAAGCAACCTCCTTTATCGAATTTATGGTTATTAAAAGCATTGTTTGTCTGTTTAAAACAAGTTTGTTGGGCCTTTTTCCATGGGGCGGGGAATGCAGTTGTGTATTTAAATAGTGAACAGTGATGACCTTTTGCTCAGGACTTTGTTTCTATTGTGTGCATACTAAGTGCTTTGCAATAAGCTTCTGCTTCTGAGGCTGCAAAGAGGAAGGAAGTAATATATTTACTGTTTTTCTTCCTGACCCTGTTTTCTTTGGAAGAAAACCAAAGCCTATTGCCGATAACTTCATTTTTGTGTTGTTTTTTTTTTTTACTTGTCACTGCAGTGAATGCTCAGTCTTACAATCATTTCATCTTCCCTTTGTTAGAGTTGAATGAGCGGAAGGCATTGAATATAGTTTAATGCTGTTGGATGGCTGTGTTAATTTCCCAGCTGTTGGTTTAGAGCGCTGTCCAAGTGGGCGTGTGTGCATGTGCTGGTGTGCGTGCAAATTAATTATTTATCTAAGTGCTTCAAGCGCACAAGGTGTTGAATGACACTCTATAGCTCTCAGAAACGCCCCAAAAATGTCGGTGGGGCTTGTAGATAAGTGATTTCGGGTCATGTGAATAGACTGTACAAGATATTTGCTTAACACAATGTTGTCCCAGTTGAAGAAGATACTATCTCAAAAGATATAATGTTGTCTGTATCATATATATGTAGGATGAATGTGTGTATGTGACTAGGGGTATGTGACCTGGAGGCTTGCCTTGTCCCAGAAGTTTCAAGCTGCATAACTAATCATTACAATGAAAGAGCAAGCCCCGCCTACAAATGGCTGTGGACACCGCCTCGACTCAAATGGACTTCCTTTCACATTTCAAACATTAAATGGTTTCATATCAGTATTCTTTATCAGAGAGTCAGTAAATTAGTGATCTGTTAAGTTCAATGCAGTATGAAATGTTTTTACCCTTTAGGACCCACTGCCACTGTCCCATATTTGGCACATGAGTTTGGAGAAGATATTTAATTATGATAAAAGGTAGTCCTCAAATAATCAGCATACTATACTCGTATAATATGGCCTCTGACCACAGAATGATATCTGTGCTTAGCGTTTTAAACTTTTGTCTCTAATATTGTATTAAGCAAAGCCATGTGCACTCTTTACTCAGTACATATAACAATACATTTTCTAACAATATGTTCACTCTTGGGTCTTAGAGGGTTAATCATGAAATTAGAAAATGGTGCTCCAGTGTGAAACATAGAATTGAATTCAAATTAGTGAATTGTTTTGTCATGTCTCCCATCTCTTACATACTGTGAGTGGGTCTTTAAGATGTCAGTAGGATTAGCAGTCTATGGTATAGGACTTATTGTGAGTTAACACTAACACATTAATTTAATAATCCAATAAACTTCTTTGTTTAAAGTAAAATGGTTAATGTGAGGCACTTGAAAATATGGAAAACAAAATTTGGCAATAGGACACAAGAGAAAATGAAACAGTGGTGAGGGTTTTGCAGTCCACCAGTTTGTATGAAACTGGTTAGGAAGACCCCTGGTACTGGGTAGGGGGGCCCTCGGCAAGAAAATGAAAATCCCTGATGCAGGTAGAACTAGGCTTTAGTGTACAAACTTCTGAGGCTGATCTATATTGTGGTAGAGGCACCAGATGGTGACTATCTCATAATGAGATTAGGTGTGGAGTGACCACTTCTCTGGCTTAAGAGTCCCGTGTATTGTAAAACACCTGTTAGTTCAGAGGTAATAATTATAACTGATATTATTTTAAAGTCAAGCCAGTCATAGGATGAACAGTTTCTGAAACAGTTACACACACTTCGTCACTTTTTAACGTGTAAAGTCCTAAATTTTAGCCTGCCATTGGCTGACAGTTTTGAGGTCAGTGAGAATGATTTTTCTAGAGGATGTATTGTACAATCCATATAAACTGTATAGTGGGTAAACAAAGTAAATGTCACTGCACTTTGAATGTGTCTCAAGCCAGACTCGGACCAATTTGAAATAAAATTACCATATTGTTTATGAGATTAAGTTGAAGTTCAAAGATTTAACATGAACTTGTTTATGAGATCAAGGCTCATGCTGACATGTCCAAAAAAAAAAAAAAAATCAAATTGCACACCCAACATTTTCCAGTGCAAAGATACACATTGACTTTTTTCTCCCTTTGCTCATAACAGAGTTTCCCCTGCGTTCTCTCAGAAGTATGACTTAGGTTAGTTGTGATGCACGTGATGAAGTGGCATATCTGTAATTTATTGAATAATGCAGCAATAATACATATCTTTTCTTTTGACCCTGATCTCGTAAACAAATTATTTGTGTGTCATTTAAGCTTGACATATTTTTTTGCGCATATTGCATGTAATGAAATTTAAGCTCAATTCTCCATTGGAAATTGCAGTTGTTGTGTCATGTTTCTCGCCACCAAACCAGTGTTTACTTATAAATTGTCCACTAACTCATTCTGTATATTGGAAAAATTAATTAAAGATAATTGGTAACACTCAATTCTTATCCAGCTACAAAACATTGGATGAAAGAGAATTTTAAGAGCCATTAACTGAAGTGCTATACATTTTATCTGAAGCGTCCAGTTTGAATCATATGCTATCTCCGCTGAGAATTTTTCTTTGTCTATGGACTTCTATGGTGGTGAGGCTTCTTTGGCATTGCCTAATGATCATTGATCATTGACAGTGAATGAATATTTAATTCATAGAACTATCAAGTATTTGCAGAGCAGCTTCATTATGTGTGAAATGATTGTTTTGAAGGCTGGTATTGATCTTTGAACTGTGATTACATACAGTTTTTATGTATTCTGAATAACTTGACCATTTTTTTACTGGGGATTTGGGTGAGCAAGTTTGGGGAAGTAGAGGGGAGGGGAGGGGGGAGGCGGAGAGAGAGGGGCTTAAATGCCACTCTTCTACATTTGTGGAACTTGACTGTCTCTAATATCTGCTGCATCTTTTCTGTAACCATCTGCCCCTGATTTCAGCACAGGAAGCAGACCTTTAAAAACTCCTGACACACGTAATTTAATTGTGTAAGATAATGATTATGAATGTAGTAACACTGCCTGATTACAACTACATAGCCACTTTTGGGAGCTAGATAAAGGCCGTGATGAAAAGGAGTTTTGTTTATTCAGTGACTGTTAGATAATACCTAATTCTTGTTATCTGCAGCAAATATTGTTTTTAAGCAAACATGTGTGATTTTTGGGGAGTCTGTTGTAAAAGAATCTAAGATTCTGAGAGGGTAACTAAAGAGGTGCTATGCAGATTTTCACTTTTTCCGAACCTTCATGGGCATCCATGGAATATGCAGTGACATGGATTTGAATCAGAAGATACTGTAAACCCTTTCCTCCTTCCTTTCTAGTTCATTTTATTGGGTGAAACATTAACCCTCAAAGACCCACGGTGCCTTATGTGGCAGATGAGCTTGGTGTTTCCGTTACAAGTGATATTTAGACTTGAATCTCGAAGAACCAGAGTACAATGGCACTTATATTACCACATAACAATAAATAGTCTCTACAGACAGTATAAAAATTATGTCGCAAAAATCGAAACCATTTACTCAAAACTTCTAAAAGAACCGGCTGTGTCACTGTAGTAACATTACTACTCTTGGGACTTAGAGAGGGTTAAATAAACATGCCTTACGCTCAAGTGTGTTTGTTAAGTCATCCTGAAAAGCAAGCCTACTACTCTGTTGCAACACGTTTTGTCCGAGATCTTCTTAGCAGACAAGCTTAGCATTGATAACTTTTATTATATTTATGGATTTATTAGCGTCCTAAATTTCATTGGTGATAACAGTGTTTAAACAGGCTGACTTGGAGAAATCCAATGCAGGCTCCGGCATAAGCCCCGGCCTGTGAGGTGTTGTGACTTGTTTATAGCCAAAGCAGTAAACGTGGGATATGGATGGATTACCACTAGCACACATTATTTGTTTATCATTTTAGCCTGCTAGCACAGGGAAGGAGACAAAACGGTTGAATAGAGAGCTCAGAAACGGCAGGATAGCAGGATATGAAGTGGTTAGACCTGTTATCTCATAGCCACAAGAGACTAAGAGACATTAGTTTTATCCTTCCTTCTCCCCTCCCTACTCCGCCCCTCCACCCGAGGTAAAAATAATTCTTAGGTTTCATGTTCCGTATGATTTAGTGTACAGATTATGCCGAAATATGATAAGCAGACTTGCAGTGTTGTGAAGTTTATCCATTGAATGCCTTCCTTAATAAATTGTGAATGAATTACGGGACATTGATGTGATGGTGAAACAAGGCTCCATGGTTGCATTTCTGAGCCGTTTTACGACATGATCTTATTTCTGTAATTAGTCTTGTCCTGATAATTCTTTTTCTCTAACAAAACAACTCTGTTGCTAAAATAATGAAGATAGGCACTAAGACATTTAAAACACAGGGCAGCGGCTGATCTGTGGTCAGAATTTCACAATGTACAGGGTACAGTCAGGTTTGGTCTGGTGATTTCTTTGATTTCATGAATACCTGCTCCAGCAGTTGTGTTGCATCCATAATGTTCATAATTCTACGTTATTATTATAGCTGACCTCTGAATCGTGAGATCTGTGTTATGTAATATAGACCATCCTTTTTCATGTCCAAAACATAACATATTGTAAGACAGTAGATTGTTTAATATTGTAAGATTGATGAATTTGGGGATAACAATAATAATAAAGAGAATTTTTATAACGTCTCACCCCCAAAAAGCTCGAGGTGCGTAACATCGCATACATTTCTTTTAAACACGAAGCATTTTACAAGCATAAACATACACACTTGCACATATTTATTGCATAATGTAGACATACATTTCAGAAATCTTCTTGATACAGCAAGCATTCCAAGTACGGACTTTAGAATAGTTCCTGTGTCCACTTCTTCCTTCCTTTTCCTTCTTAAACAAACATATGAAAACCCCAAAACCTGGGACCAGGATACATGTACTGTCACTGTTAAAGAGGAATTGTTTTTCTTCACTTCTCTTTAAAGAAATCAGCTTGTATAAATAAACCACCTGTTCACGGCAACTGCTCTTATAAGAAAACTACAAGTGTCGTACATTTACTGATAATTTGGGACACAAGCCAAATTCTATATTATATAGCTTTGTTGTGAAGCCTAACTAATAAAAGTTGATTTAAATAGTAAGCCCTCAGTCTGTTTGGAAGAGGACAGGGCTGTAATGCTGAAGTATTATAACACCATATCAAGATTGTTGCAGGCAGTAGAGATACTCCACTTCAGCTGACAGACATGCAAAGAGATACGGCCTTTATGTTGTGGATGAAGCCACCCAGGCATGTTCTAACATGTTCATTCATGGGTTATTTGCATTTCTGAAAGTGTGGTTGTTCCCGGTTGTTCCCCACGAGTGTTTGTTAAGCCGTTGCAAAAGAGTATGATGCCACAACTTGTTATAGATCCTCTTCTCCAAACTCGGCAGAGTCCAAGTATGGCTTGCTCAGACACGAGAGGTGGCATTTCACCCCATCTTCTTCAGAGTGTCACAAGAATTCCAGTGTGCTGTTAGGAGAGGGTCTTTGTTGTCAGATACTCTTATCAAGCTGTCAGAACAAAGTATGACTTGTTCATGCTGTGAACATTTTTCGTTTTTTTCCTCCTGTACCGAGGCATGACTTTGATAGTGAATGTACCCCGCCCCTTTTCATATTCTTCACCTCTCAGCACTGCAAGGACCTATACTCAAATTGTTCACCTCAGATCCTTGAAAATTGCATTGAGACTGATTCTATGCGAAGCTGTTTGGTCATGTACAAATAACAAATTGCAGTTCTGAGGTTATGTCTTAAAACATTTCTTGCTTTGAAACAAATCTGTTAATGAAAGGATTGAATGAATGAGGGCCAATGCACCACAAGATAAAGCCATAACATATTTAATTTTGTTGATTTCACAGGCTCTGTGAAATCGCCTAAATAAGGAACCTGTTTTTTTCACTTTGTTGATAAAGGTCTGCAGGTAATGAACATCATTTTGGTTACCCCTAAATTTTGCTGTGTGATTAGGTCTGTAAGCAACACTTTATTTGTTGAAGGAAATGTGCAAAGGCAAGTGGAAAATAGCTTGCTCTTGTGCAAGACTTTCACCAGCTAATGCATTTACCCATTCAGTGAATAGGTGAGAGAGACATCCAACAGTAGGGAGACATTAGTGAGTTAGTAATATAAACTAAATCTAATGTGAATAGACTTCTTATTCAATTGTGTTATCAATGAAGTATCTGAAATTTGTTTTTCATATTTGTGTTAAGACAGTAGATCTAAGTGTTGGGGCACACTGTGTGTGACCAATCCGTGAGAGAATGTAGGCGTATAAACTGGCTCTGCTGCGAGCGAGATACACATGGCAAATAGACCTAGGAAGTCACGATACAAAATTTCTTTCTTTTCTTCGATATTTTACGTCCAAATCATGATCCACTCGCTCACCACACATCCAAAAAAGCACAACTACAAATAATTATGCGTCTTTTGTGAATTTTAGACCATCCTTTTGCTTCTTTGTGGCTTTTAAAACAAAAATATGTGAGAAATTTTACTGCAATTATTTTTTATGTATGTAGATTTTTTGCATCCAACTTTCACATTGCATTCAGAGCATCGACTATTTTGAAGCTGAGCACAGTTGGTATTAACATAGTAGAGTTTCAGGGGCAGATATAGTTTCTTCAACTCAGAAAAATATATTCAGATGCTTGATGTGATCCACTGTATTACTCTCTTGAATAGTTATTTGTAAAATTTTGAGTTCCCCCAGCCCGGTTTCATTTGAGTGCTACTTTCTGTGTAGTGTAACATTCAGATTGATCGCTTTAAAAGCAGTGTGCTCTTAAATTGTTAGTGCAGCTAAAAAAGTGCCTGAATTTGGGAGTAGCGTTTAAAGTTCATTTTGACTGACTACAAAAGTGTCAAACATAATTTATTGGGCATTACAGAAATAGCAGTGTAGCATGAAACTAAGTGCATCGGCTTGAATTCTTGGCATCTGTCTGCTTCAGTACAGATTACTTAATCACAATTCTCTTTATCACAAGGTTTAATCAAAACGTTTAATATAAACAAGGATCAACGTGAAAAGAAAGCAGCACCACTTATTGCTTCTACTCAGCAAAAACTTTTATGGTCCCTTGAAGGAATGATAATGCAGCCAGGATGTAAATGCACAGTCAATTGTCAATGCACCGGATGGGCAGTAAAATGTTTTCTGTATAAACCTGAGTTTTATTGAGTGCAGTGTAAGTATTTTGTTATTGTTGACATTAGGTTTAGGCACTTGAAGTTTACAAATGATCTCATTTAAGAAAAGATTGAGTTTTGGGCTTGAAATTGGCAAAAAAGAGCCTGTATGTTTGTTAGGTAGCACAGTTATAGTGACAAGGAGAAATAGGAAAAAGTGGTAAGTTAGATACTAACGGTTTCATCATCACTGTGTCTTGCCGTCAAGAGTATGTAACGATAGATGGACATTAGCTGGAAGTATGTGTGTGTCCGTAACAGTTCCGAATACGCTCCCTTGTATTTCATGTTGAGACATCTTAGAGATAACGCTATCAGTCTGCACTTTGTTAGCTATCTTAACTATCAGGTGTAGCACTACTTGACTCCTGGTTCAAAGTGTTGGCTTATTATTTCACAACTGCCTACGCCTCATAATTTCAAGCTTTTGCCGCGTTGTGTAAAGAATTAAAACAAGTATGTAGCAGCTTGCCGATGTGGTTAAGTTACTGAAGTAATTAACCGACAGAGTGTTTTGTAAGTTTTTGCCTTGAAGCAGTGTGCATCCAGAATCTCAGATTCTGATATTGGTGTGATTTTTATGGATAACAACTGAAATTTGCTCTAGGACTCATGTAACAGGGATGAATGTATACATCTTTTATAGACTTGTGCTGTATGTAAGAATCTCCAAAGAACAACATATTAAAGTTGGCAGCTTAAGTGTACCAGATTGGACATGATCTAAGAGATCAGACATTGTTTTCATCTCCAATATAGTTGTCTCTTGTTAGAAATGGATGGTCCTATCAATCCGTTACACGAATATAATTATGTGGTGGGTGGAAACGTCTTAAGTTTTGGGCCTGGTATGATTGTTGTGTTATAACAAGTCTTTGTCTCGTCCTTATCGTATAGAGTTAGGTTAGAGTAAAGCTACACTATCATGCTTCATTTGTGAGAGCGAAAAGGTATTATTGATGCCCTAATTTGTAATGAAGTGAATAGCTGTGTGTTTCCGAGATATGCTCTTATACAGTGCGGTTAACAGAATAGAGACATTATTCAGCCTGTATGGGAGAGGGAAAAGTGGTAATTAATATTCTGTATGCCAGCTGGATAAGCAGTAGATATTGATGACTGTGGTTGAGATTGTGTATGTACAGTATAAAATACTGTACCATGTACAGTATAAAATGCTGTACCAGTTTAAGAGTTAAATATTGTCCTATTATTATTACTGGGAAATCTTTTTGCAAGCTCATCAGTTGTTTTGATTTCTTTTTAGCTAGCTTCAGTAAATTTCCATGGATTTTTGTGTTAAGCAAACAACCAAACCACATCTCAGGGATGGAAATCTTCTGGTTTTTTTTTTTCTCACTTTTTCAGCAACTTTGATGGCCAAGTAGCTTCAGTTTTCCAGGAATGCCACCCTTCAGAGTCTTCTCTGAAATCAGAAAATGCTATCTTTCAGAGAAGATTCTAGCTGACATCAGTCTGAGAATGTAATCAACTTCAGATATCATTATCTAAAGAATTTTTCATTTTTATTTGTGTTTTTCTTGTTCATGGTTAATTCCTGTGAATATTCCCATCTGTATAAATTTGTACTTATGCATCTATTAGTGAATATTTTGCAACGAATGATATGATTGATAACTCAGACAGTTCAGAGAATTTTATAACAGTGACACATCCCTGTTTTCTGATATCCAGAATCTTGGTGGTGGTTCTTAGTATAATAATAATAATGATGCGGTTTATAAGTCTCGTATCCAGGCTAATGCCCGCTCACGCGCCTTCACACTATCATTACCCCAGCAGGCCTGATCACTCTAGAACTTTCTCGACCCCCTGGGGAGCATACAGTGCCGCTGCCATTTATAGGCGCTGATCACTAGCATTCTGACAATATCTTCCACTGCCTATAGCCAGGTACCCATTTTACAGATGGGTGGGCTGAGGAAAATGAGAATGAAATGCTTTCCCAAGGCACTTACAACATGACCGTGGTCGGGAATCGAACTCACGACCTCCAGATCTTGAGTCCAACGCTGTAACCATTAGGCCACACTGCTCCACAGTTCATACATTTGTATGAACAAAAATACGGAACTTTTGACCAGTCTTTTGCTCTGGCCTACTTTGAGGCAACACCTTAGCATATTGTAACTAATCTGTGTATTTTATGCTACAAAATAAGGCACATCTTTCATTTTGGTTGTATAGGGATGCAGTATTGATATCATCAGTCAGGTTGGTCAGAACTCTTTCTTTTGATGAAAAAATTATTGCTCTTATTTAATTGGTAGAAAAGATATTGGTCAGAACTCTTTCTCTTGGTGAAAAAATTATTGCTCTTATTAAATTGGTAGAAAAGATATTGGTCAGAACTCTTTCTTTTGGTGAAAAAATTATTGCTCTTATTAAATTGGTAGAAAAGATATTGGTCAGAACTCTTTCTTTGGTGAAAAAATTATTGCTCTTATTAAATTGGTAGAAAAGATATGGTATTTCAAAGACAAGAATTGACACAACTACAGGTTTGAGAAAAGCACTGATAAAGTTTCAGCTTCAATATAGGCCAAAACACCCTAGAAACCAGAGTGATATGTTGATTAAATACCTTTTTTTTAGACAGACTGGTCATATCTCATACGAAAATGACATGAAAAATTTGAATTAAAATCCAAGTGCAATGAATTCATAGAAAATATTAAGACCAAAGCTGTGAAATCAGTCACATGACATAGGCCGTCTAATGACATTTTGGTCAAAATTTTTTGCAATGACTTGATGAAGCTTCAGTTGTAAGGCCTCTTTCCTATCTTGCACAACATTTTTAGTTTGAATCTGGGATAGCAAATACATCAATCTTTTCAAATAAACTTAACATTCAAATTTGATAAATTCAACCCGATGATGCTATCTAATGATTTTGTTCAATTTCAGTGGTGTTGAAAAACACATAATTTTGTCAAGCAGCTACAGACAAACATTAACTCATAGCCCTTAACAGTACAAGAATTTAAACTTTGAAGGAGAAGTTGTTAGCGGTATACAAGAAGGTGTAAATCCTCATGTTATCACCCCACATGTAAATCAGTAAGTGGTAATATTTATTATGTACATGGCTGTGTGATCATGAACCCTTTCTTTCCTGGTCATTGTTCCACTTTGAGGTCACCAGTTTGTCACAGGAGACAGTAACCTTAACCATGATGGATGTAGATAATAATGTCAGAACTGTCATAGAGTTAAGTGGCAAGTATACAGCATTGGATACTGTTAAGAGGAACTGATTTCAGTGACTTTGTTCAGCCATAACCAATTTTGGTAGGAGGTGAGTTTCATTTTTTTTTTCTCTTTGGGCAGAAGAGCAATTTAGTATTCATATTTCGCACACTGTGTGATAATATACTTTATAAGGTATGACAGTTTGGAGATGTTGGTGTCATTTTTCTAGATTCTCAGCAGAATAGTATCATACTTGTTTAGAGTTCTAAGTTCTGTAGCATTTTCCAGGTCTTAAGCCTTAAAATTCCTTTTTCTGCATTATTGCAGTCTCCTTCCCAGCTGTTTTTCTTTTGACTTTTTAATGTCGTTATTACTTTGTTTGTAACATGTGTGAAGAATTTGCAGAGCACCTAAAGATTGCTTGCATACAGAAGTCCAGCTTGTTCAGAATCTCTGAGAGGTGTTAGGCTCGTGAGAAAGTGAAAATGTTCACAAGCAGGATAGCTATCTGTGTTATATTTTGTTATATCTCTTCGGAAGTCATGGAGACTAGACAAACACTGTATTGTAAGCCACTCCTCATGACCAGATGTACAGTACACATGAGTCTTTAATCTCAGGTGAATGAAGCATTTGAAAGGTGGAATTTGTGAGATTTCCCCAGAAGAGTTTGGCATCCAGAATAGCTTGTAATGGGGAGGTTTATGTTTTTAAAAGATAAAATTTGTGACCTGATATGAGTGAAACAATATTAGTACTCGACTCTGTCTGATTGCACGTATAATCACACCACTGACTGTGATTTTTGTTCTGTTGCTGATGTTGTTTTACAAAACAGTGCCACTTAATATAATGCGTGCGAGCGCTCCCC